>QJNZ01000404.1:0-81488 GCA_004155055.1 Monosporascus sp. CRB-8-3
GTACAGGACGGATGGAAAGACTTTTTGATGGCTTCTAGGGCGACGGCGAGGTCTGGATGGCTTCATGGCAACCCTAGGGCCATGAGGGCGTGTCGGCAGATAGGGTGATTTATTGTTGGAGCGTTGAAAGGATCAAAAGGGCTTTGATTTGTGGCCCTAGGATTGCAAGGACAAAAGAGCAGAAGCTATATCTAGCTGCTCTCCCCCCCCTAGTTGGAAAGGATAGGACACATTAGAACCACAGCCTGAAGAATGCAACACAATTTGCCCACAGTTTATCCTAAATTCTTTTATAAAACTTTCTATATTATTAATATTAAAAAATTAACGATTAAAGTTAAGTAGTTAAGATGTTAATAAAAAACGGCTCGTAAACTTATTTAGCTCGCAAGCTTATGTAATACCTTATAACTTTTTAAAATTAAGTTTCGGGTTTCGTTTTTTAACTTAAATAGCTAAGTTTATTTTAATTCTTTTTATAAAACGTTGTATATTATTAATATTAAATAATAATTAATAAAAGTTAAATAATAAATATATTAATAAAAACAGCTCGTAACGTAGTTTAGTTCGCAAGATAATATAGTACGTTTTTTATATTAAAATAATTATTTATTAAAAGAATTTTTAAATTTTTAAATTTATTAAATATCAAAACGTTTTATATAAACAATATATGAAAAATAATTATCTTAATATTAATTTTTAATATTTTTATACGTAATATATTAAATTTTACTACTTATTAATTTTATTTTTATTATTATCTTTATATTTTTTAAAAAAAAAAATAGTAATTAAAGTGTTTATATAATAATACTAGCTAGAAATAAAATATTATAACTTATTATCAAGTACTCTTTATAAGTTCGTTATTTTTAAAGACTCTTTTCTAATTAAGCTAGGCGGTACTCGAAGTTACAGTTCTTTCTAACACCCTAGCTACGTTTGCGCCGTAGACGCAGCCACACCTCAAAAGGAGGGCCTGATCTCGATGAGGTACACACAGTAACGTCTACGATAGGTATTAGAAGGCGCATCAATCACCACATTCTATTTCCCGAGTATAAAGACGTAGCTCCTACAGGTATTACTTCTCTTCTTTTTGTTTCCCAGTGCATACAAGTTCTTCATCAGCTTCTTGTCTCTGAAATGGTTAAATTGAAGGAAATCTAAATCATAACTCTGTTTCTTCTGTCGCCGAACACCATGGAGACGGATCAGCAGTCCTTAGTGCCTGCTAATGACACCAACGCTATCCCAGGGCTCGTGGGTGTCTCAGTCCTGTTTGTGGTAGCCTTGATGGCCTACGGTATCCGTATATACAGTCGGGTTCGTCCCGTTGTCAGGTTGGAGGTTCCTGACTATATAATCACAATAGCTCTTGTAGGTGTTATGAGTAGCTGTCTGCGGATCATGCTAATGTTCATGACAGCTGTGCGAGTTAGTCGTGTTTGTCAGCTTGCTGGTAGCCATACATTTCGGCCTCGGACACTACGATCACTATCTTTCACCGGCTGATCACGTCAATATCCTGAAATGTATGTTTCCACTGGGATTAATATCCTTTTGGGCATCTTCCCTCGCCAGAGTGGCCATAGGAGGCATGCTACTTCGCTTCTCTATATCGAAAACATGGCAAATAGTTGTTTGGGCTTTGATCGTTATCCAGTTTGCTATGGCCATTGGAGCCGACATCTTTCAGTTACTCCAGTGCCGCCCCATCCGTGCCATGTGGGAACCTGTGCCCGATGCACAATGCTGGTCGGCAGAAACATCACGAAGCTATTCCTATATATATGCAGGTTCGTATTCCATTGAAGTTTGAGTTCGGGAGGTGCTAAAGAATTGAAGCGATGGGGATAGCAAGCGATCTTGCGTTTGCTATTATGCCCGCTTTTTTCATTTGGCCGATGCACAGGCCGATCATGGAACGGATACTCGTTATCGTCCTAATGGCGCTCGGAACGGTCGCGGCCGTAGCAGGAGCAATGAAACTCGTCTATGCGGCAGTTTGGGATCCTCGTAAGACCACTCTCCGGGACTGG
The DNA here is from genome assembly GCA_004155055.1 of Monosporascus sp. CRB-8-3. NCBI lineage: Eukaryota > Fungi > Ascomycota > Sordariomycetes > Xylariales > Monosporascus > Monosporascus sp. CRB-8-3. The sequence continues at coordinate 2,049 of QJNZ01000404.1, forward strand.
ACGCCACTATTGTGGTGGTATAGAGTCGAAGAGATTGGTCTCATTGCTGCAGCATGCGCCCCGTTCCTCAAGCCTCTTATCGAACGTATGCTCGGTCGATTCGGCGTACCGCAGTTCCGTTTTGTGACCATGGTCTTAAAGACAATCCGCTCTAGTCCAGCCGATAAACCAAAAGAAGTCAAAGAAAGCACTACTTCGATGCAGAATACAACCGAAGAGCGGCGGTTGGGACCACATAAGCCGGATCGGATGCCGAGTGTTGTCAGTTCGGATTGCTTCGACTACCGCAGCGACGTATTGAATTCCCGTGGAGAGGTGGCCCATGATCAGGTTTAATCATTAGCTTACACGTATTACTTGGCATGGGTTCTCAGGACCAGATACGAAACACCAGCGAAGAATGCCGAGGATCATGAACATATAGCTTGTGGTGGTGGAGCGAAGGTGTTTGAATACAGCGGGGTTTGCTATGTTCTCGACGCACAGTACGTTGATCCTTTGGACTGAATCATCTTCCATGTATCCAGTTAGTTAATAAGCTATAACTTCTAAATCCTGGATATTCCTAGTCCGCAGTACCCCATAACTCAGCCTGAAGAGAGGAATCAGGGACCGGCGTGGAAATCCACTCGACCCCAAAACTATACGGCGATATCCACGATTTAGGTAATGCCCACGGACAATGGTGCTGTTGTCGTCAGTCTTTTGTCTCTTGTGCGAGACCTTGTGTCTTAACGAGACTCGTCACTATACTCCCGGGGGAATTGCAGCTGGCTTCTCGGTCACCCAGAGGCCAGACCAACCTAGACTTACTCAATAAATCCCCCTTAGGACATCTGCGCAACCCTAGTCAACGGATCGTCCTACTGTGTAGAGCGCTTGGCCGGCTCTCCACCACATGGGGTCTAATCTTCTCCAGGAAGCAATTGTTGTACATTAAAGTCAACACCGACGTCAGCCGCAAATAAAAGCCGACGATGGAGATCATAATCTTGGCTGTTACAGACCACTGTCCACCTTAGGCATTATAAACATTGACAATCGTCGTGATCAGGCCGATAAGTGAGTTACTAAGTGTCGCTGAATAAGGGTAACTGGTTAGTCATCAAGCCCTACTAGCCTGTAGGCACCCCGCAAGAAGGTTGTTCCGGGGTTCCCACACTATTTATAGAGCTTTCTCGCCACCTCTCTCTAGAGCCCAGATCAATCAAGCCAATTTAGACTTGTCACACTCTATGCACTCTTTACACGCGATCAGCCTTAACTGTCACACTAAGACCAGGTCTAACAGAAAATTAGCATGAAAGTCAGTCTGTGAGTTACGGTTCTCATAAGAATATCTTGGCAACCAACCAAAAGTAGTTCTTCCCCACTTCCACCATAATCGACATGAGCCAATAGTCCAAGCAAAGAGCAAATACATGCCACGGGGGTAGAGGCATACCTTTGACAGCCTTCGGCACGGGCTTACCCACTATCGATGTGGCGAAGGCTGCTAGAGTTAGTTAAAGAGGTGAACGTACCCCCAGGAAGAACAATGTACCTAGCAAGCGTGATCCAGGAGCATGCCGCGGCGGCGAGGTTATTCAGCTTCGAGGATTGACTGGCCTGGACAGACATCACCATGTAAGGTGTCTGCAAGGTTGATGCGTTATAAAATACGTTCTGGCCTTCTCGATCTCTAAGCAGAGCCGAAGCTAGGGTTCGTAAATGAGTACCGGTAGTTACCTACGTAAAATTACTGCGCATTGAAAATTGTGCACGCTCCATTTTCCCATCTAAACGGTAAAAAAACTTAACATTTTTACATCGTTATTTAACTATAAAATACATATTTTAAAAATTATAACAAATAACATTTAAATATAAAATAAAGTAATATTAGTTAAAATATGCTTTAAAAGGAAAAAATTAAACGTAAATAAAAGGTTTTTCATATATAAAGTAAAGATAAGATCAAAGTTCTATTAAAACCGCGCTAAGCCCCATACAAATTATATGGAAACCATAGAAATCCTATAGTATATATTTTATACTGCACGAAAACTAGGCAACCAACGCGATTAAAAATTAGAAAAAAATTCTATAATAAAATTTAATTAAAAGTACGATAATTAATACTTTTTTAAAATTTACTAAAGTTGTTTTAATAAAGTTATCTCTTAATGAAAATAAAGAGTTTTAAGTGATATTAATAGGAAAATAAGGCGTGCACAATTTTCAATACGCAGTAATTTTACTACTTACGAACGTAGGTAGTTAAGCGAGAATAGTTCTTAATTTTAATAAATAATCAGGGTTAGTTGCTAACGAATTAAACGGCTTATAAAAAGTAAAAAATAATATATAAAATAATAATATCTGCTTAAGGGCGATAAGGAGTTAGTGATAACAATTTTTTAATAAGTTATTAGGTTAATATAAAAGGTACTAACGCTAAAGACCTATTAAATCTTTATTAAGTTGCGTTATTGTATAAAAACGCGAGTATAAAAATATTTTTAATATTAACGTTAACGATATTGCTATTTTTTTTCCGTTTAATATCCCCTTTTTTATTAATTATTAATACGAAATTAAGGCAAAATAAGACGGAAACGGAAAGCCGTAAACGTTAAAATAAAATTAAAAGCCTTTACGGTATAATTAGATTTTAATGCGTAAAAAAACCTTATAAATAAAGTTATTTTCCGTTCTAACGTACGGTTTAATCCGTTAATTAAAATTTATTTTAAGTTATTAATTATCGATAAATCTAAGGTAAAAATAAGGCCGTTATTATTTATTTTATAAAAGTTATTTTCTATATATTAAGTTAACTTATTAAAAAATAAGTAAAATAAACTAATAATTTCGAATTTAAATAGAATAAGAAGAAATTGCGTTTTACGGTTATTTATAGTATAATATATATATTAAAAAGTTTAAACTTTTTTATACCTTGATTTATATATATAAATATATAGAAAAGTCGGTTAATACGTATTAAGTAAAATTGGATTTTTTTCTTATAATTAATAGGAAGATTTTTATTAAAAGTTTCGATTTTAAGATTATAAAAGTTAATTTAAATTACTTATCGAACGTTATAATATAAAGTCGGTAGGTTTAAGCCGTATTATCCAGGCTAAACTAAAGATATAGAGTAATTATATTAATAATTAATACGATAAGTACTTTACTTAATATTTTCGAATACGGTAATTATTAATAGTTTTTACGGTAACGATAAATTATATTTCGGTCGCAAAAAACCTTATCCCGAAGTTAATTATCGTATAATATTGACAAATTTCGACCTTAATAAATTTTATACCTTTTAACTGGTTTAGTAAGGGGAATCTTCTGGAAGGTAAATAATAACTTAAGAAATATTAAGTTTTTCGCGGTAAATCTTAAATCCGTATAAGATAATTACTTTATAACCCTTTATTAGTTCTACGATTAAAAATGTTAAATATTAATTAGTAAAAAGGGCTAAGAATTCTAAATTAATTACCTTTAGCTTTAATTAATTTTATAATTTTCGAATTCTTATTATTTAAAACAATTAAAATATACGGGGTAATTCTTATTACAAAATATCGGTATTCCGCGATTATAAAAATTTTACGAAAAACGTTTTTTTAAAAGTTTTTAAACGTTATAAAATTTTATGATAAATTAAAAAGATCGATACCTTTATCGATTTAATAAACTTCTCCTAAAAAAATCGGATTTTATTTTTAATCTTTAAATACAATTTAATTTATATAAATAAAAATAATTACAAGTTAAACGACCTTATAATAAAAAAAATATCGAACGTATAAAAAATTACTAAGAAAGTTAAATATAAACGGTAAAAGGGTTAAAAATTTTAAAGTTTAACTTTTAATTCGATATAAAAAGGATTACGAATAATAATTTATCCGGTTATGTTAAATTGCGAAAACCGTCGAGAATTTAGTTAAGAATGGTCGTCGATAGAGGCCTATATAACTGGGCAGTCTGTAAAAAGGTTAGGGTTTAATAAAGCTTAATAACCGATAGCATAATTTATTAATTTATTTAAGTTAGTTCTACGGTTACGTCTCCTCTAGAAAGAATCGAACGTTATAATAAATAAATTAAATAAATATAAAATTTAATACGTAAACTTAAAATTTTAAAAAGTAATATTACCGTAATTAAGTATATTATAAGGTATTACGGAAAGTTGCTTTTTACTATAATAATCCTTAATAAAGTTAACGATACGGGTTTAAAAGTTTAAGTTCTAGTTTTTACGGATTATTTTTAATATATATAAGTTGTTATTTAGGTAAAAGTGGAGATCTTATTAATATTTTACCGGTAAAAAAAAATCGATAAAAAAAGTAATAATTTATAAGATTTAACCTAATATTTAAATTATTTTCCTCGTTAATAAGTTTAGAAATATCTATAACTTTCCGTATTAAATATTCTTTTAATAATTTCTTTTTCGTTATACTTATAGTTGCAGTTACGTAAAATAGATTTAATAATAACGGGTATTATTCGAAAAAATTATAAAATAACGAAATAATTTATTAATTTTTTTTAAAAAAACCTTGCATTATTTTTTAATTAAACGATAAAATTTTTAACGCTTAATAATGAAGTAAATTAAGTTATTTAAATTAATAGTTAGATTATTATATTTTTTAATATTAAGTATACGGTAAAAAAATAGATTTTATTAATTCGAAAAGCACTAAAAGAAAAAAGTAAATATAGAAATATTACCTGCGATTTTTTCGAAAATTAGGCTGAAAAAATAGTTATAATAATTTAAGTTGCTTATAAATACAATTTTAACATAAATATCGTTAATTTTAATAATTAACGAAAATCTAGATTTAAATAAAATTATAAATTTTATTACAACGTAATATAAGTTTTTATATAAAACTTTTTAATTTATATTATCGTAATTTATTATTTTTTATAGAAATAAGGTAAATTTATATAGAAATGATATATAAACGTAAATACTTTCCGTAAAGTACTAGTTATTAAAAGTATTCGATATTTCGGGTTATGTTTTAACGGAAAAAAAAAAAAGGTTTACGGAATTTTTTTCGTAGTAGTAATATGAAAATCTTTATTAATTTGTATTATAAAGTTTTAAGGGAATCCGTTTTAAAATGATAGGTTTATTTAAAGTCTTTTTATTACGATATATAGTAAGTAAGATTTTAAATTATAGGTAATAATATTATAAATCGGTAATTAACTTAAAAAATAACGTTTTATTATGCCGAATATAATATTATAATTTATAATAATAACTGGTATTAGTATATATACTATAATTCAGAATAGATATAGCTAAAGGTAGTATTTTCTACGAAAATTAATTAAGTAATATAAACGACTAAAAATTAATCGTTATTTATTTTTAGAGAAATTATTATAATTAACGTCTTATCGCCCTTAAGTATATAATATAACAAAGTTTATATTAGGCAGTATATAAGAGCTTTAATTATTATATTCGAAAAGGTATATTAAAAAGGATTCGATAATTATAAATTAAAAAGAAATACGTTATATAAAGTTAAAGTTAAAAAGATTATTTAATTCTTAATCTTTAAGTTAAAAACGTTTGTATAAATCTAATAAAGTAAGATAATATTAAGATATTTAGAGTTATAAATATTAAAATAGCATTTATTATTATTTAAATTATACGTAATAAAAAGTTTAACTTTAAAGTAATTTAGGTATTTTATATATTTAACTATTTATAAATATTATATAAAATTATTATAATAATACAAATTGTATTAAATTTAATATAATTTTTATAAATAAAATATTTTATTACTTTTTTATAAGTATACGTAATATACTTAAGCTTATTATAAATAGATCTTATTTACTTATATAATTTTTACAATAATTAAGTTAATTAATTATATTATTCGTATTAGTAATTAAATAATAAAAGCTTAAATAACGAAATAATTTAATTACGTTTAATAATAAAAAATCATAAGTTTTTTAAATAAGTTATATTATTAACTAATATTAATTTAATTTTTAAAATTTTAATACAATTTAAATTACATAACCTTAATAAAAAAACCTTAACCGTTTTTAAAAATTAAAATTTATTAAATTCTGATATAATGTTTTTTAAAAGAAAAATACTATTATAAATATACGTTACTAATCGTAGAATTTTAATTAAAACTATATACGCCGTATTTTTAAACTTAATATTATATATTAAATAATTTTAATTTTTTTTTATTATAGCAACTCTTTTAAAACCTATCGTTACTATAATATGTTCGATATTTCGATGGCTTTTTTACATTATATTAAAAAGAAAAATAATTTCAACTACAAAAATACCGCTACGAAAAAGTACTTTACTATAACGTTAAAAGAAATAAAATCATAATGTATAAATAACGTAATAGTAACGAAATAATTAATATTCTTTTCGTTTAAAAGGCTAGAATAAGTTTTTTTAAATTTAAAAATAAAAATCGCTTATTAATAATAATAGTTAACAAATGAATTTATAAAATAAAGAAACAATTAAATAAGTAATAAGCATTATATCGGCTAAATAAATAATAAAGATAATTAATGAATTTTAAATATATAATTTGATTATTATTAGAGAATAAAAATTGAAATATTCTTAATTAAAATTAATTTAATATTATATTAAATAAGTGTTAGCTTTAATTAAGCCATAAATCTTATACGAGTTATAATAAAAACTGTTATTAAAATGTTTCGTATTAGGATTTATTTAAGGTTATATTTTAGTTTTATATTTCAACTTAATATATAAAAAGAATTTACGTTATATTATAATTATTTCTTTTTATAAAGGGCTATTTTCCTTAAAGGATTCGTAACGATATAACTTAATATACTAAATTAATACATTATACTATTTCGATTACTTGGTTTTAATACAACTTAACCTTTTTACAGCTTTTATCGACAACGATTTTTAACGGAATTCTAACCATTTTTCGCAATCCGAAATAGCCGGATAAATTATCGTTTCGTAATTTCTTTATATATCTATTTAAAAATTAAATTTTAACGTTATTAAACCCGTCATCGTTATTTTTTAATTTTACGTATAATCTTTTTAAAAGCCGGATAATTTTTAATATAAGTTTATGTATAATTAATTATTCTCGACGTTTTAAATTAAATTATATTTAAAAATCAAAAGTAAAATCCGATTTTCTTTAGAAAAATTATTAATATTAACAAAGGTATTGATAAATTTTATTCGGCCGATTATTTTATTTAAACCGAGCAATATAATTAAACTCGTTTCCGTCGAGATTCCGGAAATACGGAATATTAGAACTTTATATTCGAATTTAACGGGTATATTTTTATTATGTTCATTAATAAAGATTCGAAAAGGTGTCGTATAATTAATTAAGATTAAAAAATTCGTAAAAATGGCGAAAAGTTATAACGCTATCTTATACGGACTTAAAGTTTGCGGCGAAAAACTTAATATTTCTTATATTATCATTTATCTTTTAAAGGATTCCCTTTATTAAACTAATTAAAAAATATAAGGTTTATTAAAATCGACACTTATCGGCATTACGTAAAAGTCGGTTTCGAAATAGGGCTTTTTGGAACTAAAGTATATAATTTATCTTAACTATAAAAACTATTAATAATTATCGTATTTGAAAATATTAAGTAAACTATTTATTATATTAATTATTAGTATAATTACTCTATATCTTTAGCTTAGCCTAAATAATAGAGCTTAAATCTAATAACCTTATATAAAAGCGATCTTATTTTAATATTATTATATTATCTTTTTCGTATAATCGGATTTTTATATAAAATTCATTATTTTAAAAAATATTCGTATATAAAGAAGTTTAATAATAACTTTTTTTAATTAAGGTTTATTTAACTTAAGTTAAAAAGAGAGCTTTATTATAATTAAAGGTAATATTAATACGTAAATTATAAAAACTATAACGCGATTTATAATTTCTTACTAATTTATTTCTCGTTTTATTTCTTTATTTTTTAACGATATAACTTTATATATACGGTATTTTTACGAGATTTTAAATACGACTTTTTAACTTATTTCGACTTTTTTAATCTTTAAGTTATTTTAATACATATCTATTTTTAATACGATTTAATATTACGATAAAAGAAATTAATCTCGTAATACTTCTTTTATAAGTTAATATAATACTTAATAAATAGATTATTTTTTAAAGAAAAAAATTTAATCGTTAAGCTATAATTAAATTATTAATATAATTATTAAATTACGAATTTTATATAAATCGTATTAATAATAATTATTAAATAATTTCTTTTTAAGATTTATATATAAGGTTATTAAGTTCAAGCCGTATTATCCAGGCTCAGCTAAAGCTATAAAGTAATTATATTAATAATTAATACGATAAATACTTTACTTAATATTTTCGAATACGGTAATTATTAATAGTTTTTACGGTAACGATAAATTATATTTCGGTCGCAAAAAACCTTATCCCGAAACCGATTATTGCGTAATGCCGACAAATTTCGACCCTAATAAACCTTATACCCTTTAACTTTACGGTTTAATAAGGGGAATTTTAAATAATAATTTAAAAAATATTAAACTTTTCGCGGTAAACTTTAAATCCGTATAAAATAGCTACTTTGCGACCCTTCGCCAGTCTTACGACAGCTATTTTTTTTAATTTCGATTAATCTTAAGGCATTTTTTTAAACCCTTATTAATTAAAATAACTAAAATATACCGGCCAAGTCCAAATATAAAATCCTAATATTCCGTATTTCCGGAATCTCGACGGAGACGATTTTAATTAAATTACCCGATTTAAATAAAATAATCGGCCGAACAAAATATATCGATACCTCCGTCGATATTAATAACTTATCTGAAAAAAATCGGGTTTTATTTTTAATTTTCGGATACGATTTAATTTAAAACGGTAGAAATAATCGGTTTTTGTGCAAATTTATATTAAAAAATATGCGGCTTATAAAAAAATTACTTACAAAACTAAAAGATAACGATAACGGGCTTAAAAATATCAAAATTTAACTTTTAAATCGATATAAACTGGAGAATTACAAACGATAATTGGTCCGGTTGTTCCGGATTGCGAAAACCGTTTAAAATTCCGTCAAGAATAGTTGTTAATAAGGGCTGTAAAGTTAAGGTTTAATAAAGCTTAGCAACCGATAATACAATCTATCCATTTGTTTAATTTGGTTCTACGGTTACGTTTTCTTTAAGGAGATTTAAGATTTATATAAAGTTTTATTTTAATTTTATTTATTAACTTCAGCTATAAAAGGGCTTACGTTATATTATCCGTTATTAGTAAAAGGTTTTTTAATATAATACTTAATATTTATAGTATTACTTATAATATTTTAAATATTAAGATTAATTTATTTATTTATTTTCACTTTTTTATTTCCTTAATTAATATTATCTTTAATTATATTAAACTAGGATAGGGCTTATTAAAACTATTATATATAAAAAATCTTAATTAAAAGCTTAGAAAGAAGAATACCGAGCGTTCCTAGTTTTTATAAAAAACTATATATAAAGGTTAGTAGATCGGCATTATATAAACCATCGCCGACTTCCTTAATAACATAGCCGAGCTATTTAGCAATAAGGCTCGGAATAGTTAAAAAATATTAAAACAATTACAGCTGATAATAGCTATAACGGGTGTTATAGCGATTTAATAAATATATAACTTTAACCTTACTTTAATCCTTTTTCTTATAACGGAAATCTTTTAATAACGTTATAAATAAACCATTTAAATTAAGATAAGAAAAGAAAATCGAAGTACTTTAAATTATTCTTTACTATATAAATCTTATATAATTCTATAAATTTTAATTATTAAAAAAAGCCTTTTTTTATTCGGACTTTCTTAAATTCTATTTTAAACTTTCCTTCTTTTATTTTAAAGTTTTAAAGATTTTTAAGAAATTTCGTTTATTATAAGCCGGTAATATATAAAAGTCTTTTAATTTCTTAACGGACTAAATTTCTCTAAATATAATTCACTAATATATATATTTCTTTTAATTTAAATTTTTTTCTACTCAGAAATTATATTTATATTTTTTTTAAATTATTTAAACTTATTAAATTAAATTTTTAACTGGAATATATCTACGTTACTATTTATGAGATTATTAAAGTTAGTATTAATTTTAAATTATTATCTAAATTATATTTAATATATATATATCCTTTAATTAAAAAAGTTTTATTTTTTATTTTATAACGCTTAGGTTATATTTATAATAATAATAAATCCTTATCGGCGTAAAATCTAGGAGAATAATTATAATTAATTATTATTTCGAATAAAGTTTTTTTAATATAGAAATTATATATAAAAACATCGGAAACGATTTAATTGATAATTAGAATATTAATTTAATTAACGTAATTAATTTAATACTTTAATTATCGGTATTTATAATTAAAGATAAAAATACGGATGTTTCGATAAGGAAAACATATTTAAATCTATTAAAAAATCTTGAATAATAAAATAATAATTAATTCCGGAAATATAATTAATAAAAACGCGGTATAATAATAATTATTAATGAATTTTAAATAAAGGCGATAAAGATAATAATAACGATAATATTAATAACGGTTAATAATGTTATTATAATTCGATTATTTTAAACTAATAATTTTACATATTTATTAATATAAAAAATATATGAATATATCGGATGCATTTAAATTAAAAGATTTAAAGTTATTTCAATAACCGTAACTGTAATATCTATATTAATAATAGTAATTAATTATTTTAAATAAATAAATTTAGAATTGTTTTTATATAAAATATATATAAAATATACATAAACGCTCGACTGAGAATAATTAAAAATTATTTCGATAATACACTTTAATTATTATTAATGATAATTAATTACGGACGGCATAAAGGTATCAGTATAAAATTCGTACGTAAAATTATTAAAACTATTATAATTAGAACGAAATTAATTTATTTTAATAACGCAATTAATTCTTGGTATTAAATAACTATAAATTCATTTTAATAAAATTTATATATAAAATTATTAAATTATTCAAATTTCACAATTTATTTCAGATATATATATATATATATAAAGCGAAAATATTTCTTAGAAATATTTTATTAGAAGAACTTTATATATAACATAATTAAAAAAGTCTTTTTTTACAAATTACAAATTATTTTAATAATTACTTAAAGTTTATTTCCTTGTCGTAAATACTAATTAATTTAAGATAAAACTTATAAAAGTTATTATATATAAAAGATTTTAATTCTCCTTAAAAGAGACGCAACCTAATAACTAAATTAAATCAATTTATAAATTGTATTATTTCGGTTATTAAACTTTATTAAAACTTAACTTTTTTATAAATTACCTAGTTATACTCTTATCGATAACCATTTTTAACGGAATTTTCTACGGTTTTCGTAATGCGGAATATTCGAATAAATTATCATTCGTAATTTCTTTTATATTAATCTAAAAATTAAATTTCGAAAATTTTAAGTTTTTACTATTTATTTCTAGTTTTTTAACACTTTTTTATACGGGCGATATTTTCTTTTATATGATTATTTTATTTTTAATTATTTTTACTTTTATAAACTAAATCGTATTTAAAAAAATAAAAAATAAAATTTGATTCTTTTTTAAAAAAAGTCGGTTAAATCGATAAAGGTATCGATATTTTTTACTTATTTTAAAGTTTTATACAACTTAAGAATTTTTAATATAACATTTTTCGTAAAAACTTTATAATTACGGAATACGGATATTTTGTAATAGGAATCGCCCGGTATATTTCAGCTATTTTGATTAATAAAGATTTGAAAAAGTGTCGTAAGATCGATTAAGATTAAAGGTAACTAGTTTGGAGTTTTTAGCCCTTTTTCCTAGTTAATATCTGATATTTTTAATCGTAGAACTAACAAAAAGTTATAAAGTAGCTATCTTATACGGACTTAAGGTTTACCGCGAAAAGCTTGATATTTTTTAAGTTATTACGTTGTAAGAAATTCTCCTAGCCGAATTAATTAAAAGGTATAAAGTTTATTAATGTCGAAATTTATCGGTATTACGTAAATAAACCTCCTAGTCGATATTAATTAAGAAATTACGTACTTACGGGAACCTAATAATTAATTTCGGAATAAAGTTTTTTCGTAACCGAAATTTAATATTTATGGTAACTTTAAAAATTACTAATAATTATTATATTTTCGAAAATATTAAGTAAAGTATTTAACGTATTAATTAATAGTATAATTATTTCGTATCTTTAACTTAGCCTAGATAATATAGCTTAAACTTAACGATTTTATATAAAAGATTTTAATTAAAAATATAAAAAGAAAATACAGAGCTTTTTCTGTTTTTTATATAAAATTATATATAATAATTAATAGATCGGTATTATATAAATTATCAGCGACTTACTTGGTAATATAACCGAATTATTTAGCTATAAGGTTTAAAAAATGAAAAGAAGTTAAAACAGTTATAGCTAATAGTAGCTATAACGGGTATAATAGTTATATAATAGCTGTATAACCTTAAATCTAGTTAAATATCTATTATAAACTTAAGTAATTTAATATATCAGATTAGCACTATTTCTATATTTAGCTATATAGAGCTAATTTATTTATAATATATATATAAGTAGTTTTATATAAGCGTAATTGAAAAATACCTTATAAAACTATTTTTTTAATAAAGGGCGGAAAAATATAATAGGAGTCGTTGATATACAGTAATGAATAAATAATTACGTATTCAATTTAATTAATATATTTTTAAAGCTCTTAATCGTAGCCAATTTTAAAGCTGCTAGCTACTTAATTATCGCTTATATAGTAATAGAGCCGAAGTTTTAAATTAGTTAACTTTTTAAGTTAGCACCGTTTAAAAAACGCATTTTAAGCTAGATTCGAATTAGCTTTTTTTTTAATAATTAATTATAACAGAGGTACTAAGCTTACTTTTATGAAATAAAATACGTAGGCTTGTATTTACTAAGTTATAAAGATAAATAAATTAATATAAAAAACTAAATAAAGTTTAATTTTAAATAATAAATTAAATATAGAAATAATATTAAACTTAATTTAATAATATATAATAATTCGATATATTTAAACTCGATTATTTAATTAAAATATTATATTTTAATATTTTACGGAATTAAATAAATTATAATTCGGTTAAAAAAAAACTTTTTTAACATTAACTACTTTTTAAAATTTCTTTATAATATTAAGAAATTATTATACAAAGTAGTGAAGTTTAAGCCGTATTATTTAAGTTAAGTAAAAAATATAAAATAATTATATTAATAATTAATATAATAAATACTTTACCTGGTATTATTAAATACGGTAATTACTAATAGTTTTTACAGTTACGATAAATTATACATTTCGGTTACGAAAAGCTATATTACGAAACTGATAAATATAGAGGATATTAGTTGCCTTAGAGAAGACGTAATCGTGAAACCAAATTAAACAAATAAATAAATTATGTTATCGGTTGCTAAGCTTTATTAAGCCTTAATTTTCTTACAGATTACCCTATTATGCCCTTATCGACGACTATTCTTAACCAAATTTTAGACGGTTTTCGTAATCCGGAATAACCGAATAAATTATTATTCGTAATTTTTTAATTTATATCGAACCAAAAGTTAAATTTCGAAAATTTTAAACCTTTTGCCGTTTATATTTAGCTTTTTTAGCAGTTCCTTTATACCGTCGATATTTTTTACTATAAAATCGTCCAATTTTTAATTACTTTTATTTATATAAATTAAATCGTATCCGAAAATTAAAAATAAAATCCGATTTTTTAGCAAAAATTAGTTAAATCGACGGAAATATCAATATTTTTAATTCGTCCTAAAGTTTTATTAAATTTAAGAACTTTAAAAAAAACGTTTTCCGTAAAGATTTTATAGTTACGGAATACCGGTATCTTATAATAGGAATTGCCCGGTATGTTTTAACTGTTTTAATTAATAGAGATTCGAAAAGTTATAAAATCGATCGAAGTTAAAAATAGCTGGTTTGGAATTTTTAACCCTTTTTCCTAGCTAATATTTAATATTTTTAATTGCGGGATTAATAAAAGGTTACAAACTAGCTATTTTATACGGATTTAAGGTTTACTACGAAAAACTTAACATCTTTTAAATTATTATATTTTAAGAAATTCCCTTTATTAAATTAGCTAAAGGACATAAAGTTTATTAAGGTTAAAGCTTATCGGTATTATATAATAGTTAATTTCGGGATAAGGCTTTTCGTAACCGAAGCGTATAATTTATTATTACCGTAAAAATTATTAATAATTACCGTATTCGAAAATACTGGGTAAAGTATTTATCGTATTAATTATTGGTATAATTACTTCGTATCTTTGGCTTAGCCTAAATAATACGGCTTGAACCTAACGACCTTGTATAGAGGACATTAGTTATATTGTTATATTAGGCTAATTTACGTATATTTCTCGTACGCGTACAGTTTTTACATAGCCTAGTAACGGAATATATATTTTTAGATTAAAAGGAGCCTTTTCGTATATAGGGCCCGTTTAATATCCCTTATAAATTAATATATTCATTTAACGCTTTAAAGTATTTATGGCGTTAATCGTTATATATTATTATTTCCTAGAGCCATAGTTTTTTATTCGATTTTTCCTTCGGCGATTAAATTCTTTTAATTAATTAATTTCATTTTTAAAATTATTCGCAGGGTATTTTTCCGCCGTTTAAGGGATTCCGTAATATTTACAGTTTTAGTTTTTTTTAAAAATATTTAAATAGTTTGTATAATAAGGCTTTAATTAGTTTATTAGCTAGTATATTTTCTATAAGCGTATAATTTACTTTATTTTTTTTCTCCGGTTTTTTATAACTAGTAATTTTATATATTTACGTACTACAGTTTCGTTTATAATAAGGCGATGTTAACGTTAATAAACCGTATGATCTATTAATTATCATACTATATATTTAGCGATCTAGTATCTAAGGTAATTCCTAGCTTTTTTTACAACCTATATAAAGGATAATAACTTCGTTTCGGTTATAAAAATAATTACTATAAATTACTTATTCGTCCGTTACTTTAATACCTTTTTAAACAAGTTTATAACATAAATTTAATTTTTTTTTCGATCGATTATATTACTCGTTAAAAAGGCGTTATTTTAGATATTTAACGAATTTTCGCCTCCGAATTATAACGTTAACGTTTTGGTTCCGATTAAGTATAATATAACTCGATCCGCAACTTTGTAATATACGTCGTTAAGGTTTAAGTTAAAACAGATAAATCGGGATACGGTAAAAAAAGAAATCAGATCGCATATTAACCGTTACGTAAAAAAGAAAACCGATCTTTTTCTAGTATTTATTAATAAAACCTAAATAAGCTAAATTAAAATTCGATAATAACTTAACGCTATTTATAGGCGTTTTTAAGAAATTATTTAAACTTTTTCTAAAAATTAAATTAAAATAATTAAATTTTCCTATTAAGTTTATTTTTAATTACTTCGATACTAAGAAACCACTATAAGTTTTTACCCCTTATAAAGGTATACTATTTCCGTATCTATTAAATTAACTAATCGACAAGGCCTTAATTTTTTTATGATTTTTTATTATAATATCGTCTATAAAAAATAATAAACACCTCTTAACAAATAAAATAACATGGTTTATAAGGAATAAGGCTGAATTTTAATTCTTTAAACGTTTTAGTAAAATCTTTTTATTATAATAACGGCAACGTTTATAAGCTATATAAAGTTTTTCTAATTAAAAGAATTTTACTACGTTATAAATATTTTAAAGGTATGTTTATATATATATTATAAAATAGCTAGGTATTAATAAAAACGTAAATAACGTTATATTACTTTAACTTTAAATCGAATTTAGCCGTAATAGTAATTAAAGTTTTAAATAATTTTTTAATTAAAATAAATACATATATTTTATTATAAGCATTTCTAAATTATAAATTACTTTAAATAATAAATTATATTTTATACTTTTATGATTAATTATATTTATCGAATTTATAAATATATATTTATATATATATTAAAACTTATTTCCTTTTAATAGAAAACTAATTAACGGTTTTTTAAAATTACAGTTTTTTATAACTTTATAAATAAACCTTTTGGCCCAATAGCTCAGTGGTCGCGAGCCTGGGTATGGTCTCTTTCAATTGCAACAGGCTTGGGCACCCTGTTACGGTTAACTGCAAAAGACAGCTAGTTTAAATCCAGCTTGGGCTACCGTTCCTTTAGGTAACGCCAGCCTAAAGGAGCTAAACCAATTGGGGCTTCGGCTCCGTTACCGTATCGGCGATAATTAAGGGGTGGCTGAGGGCTTTAGAACCAGTTACGATTAGGGGCGTTAAGAACTAATTAATTAATCGGGTGTATTTTATCGTCAGTTGCCGTATATTACATAACCCGTATTGCGTTTTTCCGGCCCTTAGCTAAGAAGGGACGGTTTTTAAGGGGTGCTCCCCGGTTGTGTTTATGTAATCCTTTATGTACGTATTTAGTAAATAAATCAGCTTGTACATAATTAGCTAGATACTTTAATGGCACTTTACCTTGCATAAAATAAACCTTTTCGACTTTACGAAATATTTCTTTGTAAAAGTATATATTTAGTTTTATATAGCCTTACGGTAATAATAATAAATTCCGTTTATATATCCGGTTTTATAACTTAATAATTTTGTACATTTTCGTATCGAAACTTTTCTAATTAAGGTAACGTATATTTCGAATAATTAACCTTTTTAAATTTTTATAATTTACCGGCCGATTATCGATCGCATTAACAAAATAAATTAATCTTTTTACGTTAAACGCGGGTTTTTATATTTTATAATTATACCGATAATTATTTTTTCGATACGGAAAATACAAGGAGTTTACGTTTATAATTCGTAAAGTACCTTCGTTTTTTACCGTTATCTTAAATTAAATAATATAATAAAAACTTAAAGTTATTTTTATTATTTTCGTTAACGTAATAATTATAACAATTATTAAAATAAACCTTAGTAAAACTAATAATTTAAAAAACGGAAATATTTTAAATATAACGGTCGTATAAAAGTAATTAATTCTATATAAGCAGGTTTATTTTTTCTTATTCCGTACGTTTCGTACCCCTATATTATTTTAAACTACCATTTTTTATTTAACCGGTAATTAAATTATTCCGCTTTAATCTTCGTTTTCTTTTTATATTTATATATTTAAGTGACCTAAGCCTTAATTAAGTAATCTTACTTATCGTAATAACTTTATAGCTTTTTTTATAACGTACGAAAAATTACTTTTCAAGTTTTAATATTATCTAAAAAAATAACCTTTTCGTTAAATTATACATTTCGAATAGTAATAACCTTATTAATTAACGAGTTCTAAATTTTATAAATATTCGTAAATCGGTAACCAATTAAAAAATTAATTTACGTTTTAAAATTTAACTTTTAAAGTTTTTATTTTTGCTTTAAAACAGTAATTATTATAACGTAAGCCATATAGTTATATATTCGTAAAAAAACTTATTAAAATTTTCGATTAAGTATTATAATACCGTCTTTATACGTTAAATAAATATAATAAACTTTATATAAACTTTGTTAAAAAAGTACGTATTTAAAAGTACGATTATACAAATATAATACCGTGTTAAAAATATATACAATTAAAAACGAAAATAATTTAACGTTATTTCGTATCGTAATTATTTTTTCTTTAATTATATTTTTTAAACGTTTTGTACCCCCGTTTTAAATCTGGGTATATGGTAATAAAGGTTTAAGTTTAATATTAAAAAAAAAGACGATTTTAATATATTTCGAAGTTAATAATTTTTCGAAATTTTATTATCGTATTTAATAATTTATAAAAAAGCCTTATCCTAGTTTTTTAATATTTTTTAAAAAATATTCGAACGTTATAATTAATATACTTTACTGTCGGTTTTTAAAGTAAATATCCTAAATAAAACTTAAATACCTGTTAATAACGAATATAATCTATTTATATTTTTTCGAATTTCTTTCGAAATTTATGAAATCGATAACAATTCGTTATTTTAATCGGAAGTTTTTTTACTTAGCTTTCGGCGTGTTTATCTTTTAGTCTTTGCCTTACTATATATTTAATATTTAATTGTTTTAAAGCCTTTTAAACGTACTTTTCTTATATAAAATTGTAATTAAGTAATTATTTCGGGCGTTAAATATTTTAATTTTAAGTATTAAATCGTACCGTTACCGATTTATAATAATCTTGTTATATATAAATTAACGTTTCGTTTATAAAATATAAAAACTATATAAATAATTATTACGTTAATATTTTCGATAAAAATTTAATTACATTTATTTTAAATAAAGTGATTAATTTTTTAATTATTTTATTAATACTTTCTTCTTTCGAAACTACCGGAAAAATATCAGGTTATATACAAAAATCTTTATAATAAGTTACGTCGTATAAACGTAACGTTTTTAAATTTTTAAAGTTTTAAAGTAATATATTTTTTTTCCGTATCTTTTAATCGTGACGAAACTGTTCCCTACGTATATAAGGTCGTTAGGTTCAAGCCGTATTATCTAGGCTGAGCTAAAAATACGAAGTAATTATATTGATGATTAATACGATAAATATTTTACCTAATATTTTCGAATACGGTAATTATTAATAGTTTTTACGATAACGATAAATTATATTTCGGTCGTAAAAAACCTTATCCCGAAACTGATTACGTAATACCGATAAGTTTCGTCCTTGATAAACCTTATACCTTTTAGCTGGTTTGGTAAGGGGAATTTTAGATAATAACTTAGAAAATATTAAGTTTTTTACGGTAAACCTTATATTTATATAAAATAATTACTTTGTAACTTTTCGCCAGTTTTACGATTTTTTAATTTCGATTAATTTTAAAGGTTTTTAAATTTTTATTAATTATAATAATTAAAATATAACGGTTAAATTCGAATATAAAGTGTGAATATTTCGTATTTCCGGAATTTTAACGAAAACGGTTTCGATTAAGTTATTTGCTTTAAATAAAATAATTAGCTAAATTAAATATATCGATATTTTTGTCGATATTAATAACTTTTCCGAAAAAAATTAAGTTTTATTTTTAATTTTCCGATACGATTTAATTTAAAATAACGGAAATAATTAATTTTTACGTAAATTTATATTAAAAAATATCCGGTTTATAAAAAAATTACTGGTAAAATTAAAAAATAATAATAACGGGTTTAAAAACGTCGAAGTTCAACTTTTAAATCGATATTAAAAAATTTACGAATAATAGTTTATCCGGTTATTCCGGATTGTAAAAACCGTCCAAAATTCCGTTAAGAATAGTTATCGATAAGGGCATAACTGGGCTATCTGTAAGAAGGTTAAGGTTTAATAAAGCTTAGTAACCGATAGTATAATCTATCCATTTGTTCAATTTGGTTCCATGGTTACGTTTCCTCTAGGGAAAGTTCCTTACGTATAATTCGTTATTTTAAATCGTTATTTTATGATTTAAAAATTTATTAATAAAGTTAAAAATATATATTGTACATTTTAAATCCAAAATAAATAAATTTCTTACAGGGTAAAACGTAACGTTTGCCGTATTACATTTATTAAAAATTAAAAAATACGTTAAAACCCGTTTTACTTCCTTTAAGAATTAATTTATTTTCTAGGTATTTATTTTCTTTATACTTTTTAATAAATAATTAACCTTTTTTAAGATTAATCGGAAATAATCCTGTTTTAACTTAATATTAAAATTATCTTATTAGGTTTAAACTTTATTAAAGCGCTATTAAAGAACGCGTAATAATATTAAAATACCGTATACTTAAAGTTTAAATACGTTTTATACCGAATTCTTTATACGTTTAACTTTTAACGCTTTCGCTTATTACTACTATTATTTCGGCCCGTTTAAAAGCTTTTACGACTGTCTCGTTTCGGCCTTGTCGTAAAAGTTCTACTATACGGCTAATTATTAATATCCTTAACCTTTTTTTAATTAAAATAGGTTTAATTAAAAAGGTCCGCAAATATCTCGTAATACGTCGGAAATATTACTTTAATATTCTTCGATATAGGTTGTAAATAAGTTATAGTTCAGTAATTTAAAAAAATTAACCGTTATTTCTTAATAATTAATCGTAATATTATTAATCTCGGTTTTTATTATTATTTAAAACGTAATTATCTAAATCCTTATAATAAAAGCCAGTATTATATATAAATCGTTAATTTATATAATCGTTGTTTTCGTTTTTAAAACTTTATATCGCTATCTTAGGGTTATAATCTTTTATTACTTTATAATTTATTCGTTTAATTTCCTTACCGATTTCGAAACTTACTTTAGCTTTTTACGATATTTTCGTTAAATGTTAATTAAAAACCAATTATTATATACCTTACCGGATTTAATTAACTTGGTATATTATTTTCGTAAGTTCTTTCTTAAAGAGAAATTTATTTCCTTAATTATTAAAGATATTAACTTTAAAACTTATTTTATAAGGTCGTTATTATTTTTTCGAAAAATATCGTGTTTATAATCTTTATAAATATATGTCGTAAAGTCCTGATTATAAATTTATTTATTTTCAGTCGTTATTTTAAACGTTTTCGTTAAGTAATTAATATAATCGATTTTTTTATTAATTTTTCCGGAAAATATAAATATAATTAAAAAACTGTTTAAAATATTATTATATATTATATTACCGATTTGTCTTTTCGGATACGAAATTATATTAGGTTTTATAAATTTAAAAGATTACGGAAATAATTAATTAAAATCGATATAATCCTATATATTAAAAACGTACGTTTTAACCTGAAATTCACCCTTAAAACGGTTTTAGTTCTTAGGTCCGTTATAAATAACAAAAAACGTTAACGATACTATTATTATTGCAATTAATAAAATATACGAATAATTATTATTAATATATAACTTATATTATTTTAATAATCATTAATTAATTAATAATAACGCGAATTAAACGAATAAAACTTTTAATTATTACATATAAAGGATATTAGTTATATGGTTATATTAGGTTAATTTGCGTATGTTTCTCGTACGCGTATAGCTTTTATATAACCTAGTAACGGAACATATATCTTCCGATTAAAAAAAGCCTTTTCGTATATAAAGCGTGTTTAGCACCCCCTACTAGCTGACAGAAACCGATTATTACGTAATACTATTAAGCTTTAACCTTAATAAACTTTATACCTTGTAATTTTTCGACCTTATAAGTTTTATACAAAGTGCTATATAAATAATAACTTGAAAAATATTAAACATTTCGCTGTAAATCTTAAGTTCGTATAAAATAGTTACTTTATAACCTTTTACTAATTTTATAATAGCGAAAAGATTAGGTTACGATAAACCTTAGTAACTGAAATAATACAATCTATTAATTTAATTCATTTAATTATACGGTTACGTCTTCTTTAAATAATAACAAATAGTTATATTTTCATTTAATATAATATTTAATTATAATTAATATATATATATATAATGATTTATACTTAATTTTATTTTATTTTAATATTAATATATATATATATATATATATACAAGGTCGTTAAGTTCAAGCCGTATTATCCAGGCTGAACCAAAGATACGAAGTAATTATACTAATAATTAATACGATAAATATTTTACCTAATATTTTCGAATACGGTAATTATTAATAATTTTTACGGTAATAATAAATTATACGTTTCGGTTACGAAAAGCTTTATCCCGAAACCGATTATCGCGTAATACCGATAAGTTTCGACCTTAATAAACCTTATGCTTTTTAGCTGGTTCGGCAAGGGGAATCTCCTGGAATATAAATAATAACTTAGGAGATATTAAGTTTTTTGCGGTAAACTTTAAATCCGTATAAGATGGTTGTTTTGCGACCCTTTGTTAATCTTACGATTTTAACCTTAATCGATTCTACGATACCTTTTCGAATCCTTATTAATCAAAATAATTGAAATATACCGGGCAATTCTTATTATAAGATACCGGTATTCCGTAACTGTAAAATTTTTACGAAAAACGTTTTTTTTAAAGTTTTTAAGTTTAATAAAATTTTAAGACGAGCCAAAAATATTAATACCTCTGTTAATCCAATTAATTTTTCTTAAAAAAATCGGATTTTACTTTTAATTTTCGGATATGATTTAATTTATACAAATAAAAGTAATTAAAAGTTAAATGACCTTATAATGGAAAATATTAACCGTATAAAGGAACTGCTAGGAAAACTGGATATAAACGGTAAAGGGCTTAAAAATTTTGAAATTTAACTTTTAGCTCGATACGAAAAGGATTACGAATAATAATTTATCTGGTTATTTCGGATTACGAAAACTGTCCAGAATTTGGTTGAGAATGGTCGTCGATAGGGGCATAATAGGGCAGTCTGTAAGAAAGTTAAGGCTTAGTAAAGCTTAATAACCGATATTATAATCTATTTATTTGTTTAATTTTGTTCCACGGTTATATTTCCTCTAGGGAGAATATATATATATATAAATAGATTATTATATTTAAAATAATTTATAATAATATTAACTATTATTAATTTAAATAACGTATTATATAGGCGAGCGAACTATATAAGCGAGTAAGTTTATTTTGTTTAACTTTTAAACCTTTTAATTTTAATTTTAAAAATTTAAACGTTAATAATATAATTTATTTTATAAATGAAGTTAAGATAACTTTAATTATTTAAGTTAAAAATAAAATTCGAATTTTAGTTTTAAAAAGTTATAATTTATATATAATATTCTTAAATTTATTTTAAAAGCCCGATATTACGGTTAATAGTTTTAAACCGATAATATAGTAAATTTCTTGGTTATTTAATCCGTCAAGATATATATTATGATTAATTAGATATTTAATTTTATTAAATAGTAAAAAAATGTTAAAATACTTTTAAATCGAAGATAAATTATTAAAACGTTTATATATATATTTAAATATATTTAAATTATATATAAAAATACGGTAACGGACTGTATAAGTAAACGGCTTAAATAAACGACCGGACCGTTTCTTAGAATTTCGTAATTACGAAATAAAAAATATTAATTTAAATTAATTAAATCTTTCGTTATTAATGGCTTTTATAACATTTTTATAACTGCGCGTATTATTTCCGGGCTTATCGTAAACGTTATATTTCCGTTTTTTATTTAAACCTTTTTATAACGATTATATTTAACTTTTATTACCTATAATTATTTATTATTACTTTTCTTCAGTTATAAAAGCTTATACCTTTTTTATTGTAAGTATTCTTTTTTTTTAAAACGAATATTTTTAATTTTTCGGCATTTATTAAGGACGTAATTCCTTTCGTAAAGGTAATCGTTTTTTTCTTAAGAAAATACTATTTTCGTATAAAAGTATTAAGTTGTTTTTTATTAAAAATTAACCGATTTAAATCTTTTTATTAGTAAGTTACCTAGTAATTTTTAATTTTTCTTTATAAATAACGTCCTTATCGAACCGTTGTAATAGTATTTTTAAAAGCTTTAATAGAGAGGAAAATAACGGCATTAATAAAGGTAGATAAAAAGACGGTTAATATAAATATAATTAAAACTTTTAGTTTAAAAAAACGTAATTAAAATCGAATAAAATAAATTTTATTTTTACGAATCCGGATTTAATATTATCGGTTATTATAATACCTTTAGGTACATCGTAAAAACCGGGAATAAACTTTTCCTTAATAATATAAAAAACGTAACGTTATATAAACCCATTATTATATAACGAATAAATACATTTTAATGAAAAAATATTAAAAGGCTAAGATTAATAAAGAGAGATAGGTAAATATATAAAATATAATATTATTATTAATTTTATAATAATTTTCGAATTCGATCTAATAATAATATTTAAAACCGACGATAACTAAAAAATATTATATATTTTTAATACGCGTTTTAATATATTTATCGAAATACTTACATTATTTTAAATTTAATTTATTTATTATTTAACCGTTTTCGTTTATAATAATATTTTAATTAAGTAAAAATAGGTTATAAACGAACTAGGAAATAAAACGAGTTTTCTCGATAAAAATAATAAATAAAAACAAGACTTAGTTTTAAGATTAAGAATTTATATTATTATAAATTATTTTCGATTAGTTTAATCGGTTTATATAAGTTTTTTATATCTTTTAATATTGATAGTTATTATATTTATTATTATAAAAACCTTTAATAAAAAGTATATTTCGTTAAAATTATAAATGTTTTTTTATAATATTATATTTCGTAATTATAACGCGAATATAGTTTAATTATTTATATAATACTTTTTAATAATTTATTTTTTAACTTAAATATATTATAAACTTTCTATTTTTTAATAAAATTAAATATTTAATTAGTTTTAACACGTGTTATATCGTATTAAGTAAATAATAAATTTGTTATATTTTTAATATATTAAAGCCGGATAAAAAACGTTTACGTATTTAAAATAAAAATATATTCGATAATAACTTTCTTTTTCTATCAGCGTTAATTTTCGTAAATTAAGGATATTATCGGTTTAAGCGCGTTTATCGTAATATCGGGTATTTAAAGTAATTTCGATAATATCGTATATGCAAGGTCGTTAGGTTTAAGCCGTATTATCCTAGCTAAACCAAAAATACAAAGTAATTATACTAAGAATTAATACGATGAATACTTTACCTAATATCTTCGAATACGGCAATTATTAATAGTTTTCACGGTAACGATAGATTGTACCTCGGTCGCAAAAAGCCTTATCCCGAAGCCGATTGCGTAATGCCGACAAGCTTCGACCCTGATAAACCTTATGCCCTCTGGCTGATTCGGCAGGGGGAAAATCCTAGAAATTAATAACTATAACAGTAATAACTTTACGTTATATTTATATTAAAAAAGTTTTAATACTATAAATACGTTTATTAAATAGGTGGAAATTATTAGCGTTACTTTTATTTCTAATGTTATAAAATTAATAACTTTTGATTTAATTAATTTAATAAATAATTTACTTTCTTTAAAATTTTCTTTTATTATAAATCAACGTAAAATATAAAAAATAAAGCGATTTTATTACCGGTACGATAGAAATTATACGGTTAATAACTGTTTATATAAACCGTATATTAAAAAAATTATAATTATTAATTTTATATCGGAAAATAAACCGAAACTTAATTTTTTAACGTAAATATTTACTTAATAGTATTAACGATAAATTAAATTAATTATATAAGAATAACGTAAAACTATTATAAAGTTATCGTAATAAATTAAGATTTTAAAAACGAAATTTTTCTAAAAAGAGAAATAGTATTACGATATTAATCCGAATTTATAAGGTAAAACTAAATTAAATTTAAGAAACCTTAGTAAATCTTTTATAAAATTTATAATTTATATATATATATAAAGTCGTTAGGTATAAACCGTATTATCTAGGCTAAGTTAAAGATACGAAATAATTATATTAATAATTAATACGATAAATACTTTACTTAATATTTTCGAATACGGTAATTATTAATAATTTTTACGGTAACGATAAATTATATCTCGGTTACAAAAAACCTTATTCCGAAACCGGTTATTATATAATGCCGATAACTTTTAACCCTGATAAACCTTATACTTTTTAATTGGTTTAATAAAGTGAATTTTAATAATTTAGAAGATATTAAACTTTTTCGCGGTAAATTTTAAATCCGTATTAGATAGTTATTTTGCGATTTTTATTAATTTTACGACTTTTTTAATTTCGATTAATTTTAATGCTTTTTAAACTTTTATTAATTAAAATAATTAAAATATACCGGTTATGTTCGAATATAAAATTTTAATATTCAGTATTTTCGGAATCTTAACGGAAATAATTTTAATTAAATTACTCGATTTAAATAAAATAATCGGCCGAATAAAATATATCGACATTTTTATCGATATTAATAATTTTTCCGAAAAAAATCAAGTTTTGTTTTTAATTTTTAAATACGATTTAATTTAAAACGGCGGAAATAATTAATTTTTGTATAAATTTATATTAAAAAAATATCCGGTTTATAAAAAAATTATTAGCAAAACTGGAAAATAGTAATAACGGGTTTAAGAACGTCGAAATTTAACTTTTAAATTAATATAAATAGGATTACGAACGATAATTTATCTAGTTGTTCCGGATTACGAAAACCGTCCAGAATTTTATTAAAAATAGTTATTAATAAAGATATAACTAGGCAGTTTAAAATTACCTTAAAGTAAAATATCTATAAAAAGGTTAGAGTTTAGTAAAACTTAACAACCGATAGTATAATTTATCTATTTATTTAATTTGGTTCTACGGTTACGTCTTCTTTATGGAGAATAAAATTTTTATAAAAAACTTTTTTTTAAAATCTTTTAAATGTTATAAAACTTTAAGACGAATGTAAAATATTAATATTTCCGTTAATTTAATTAATTTTTCCTAAAAAATCTAATTTTATTTTTAATTTTCGGATACGATTTAATTTATTGAAATAAAAATAATAAAAAGATGGACGATTTTACAATAAAAAAATATTAACCGTATAAAGAAATTATTAAGAAAATTAAGTATAAGCGGTAAAAAGTTTAAGAATTTCGAAATTCAACTTTTAATTCGATATAAAAAGGATTACGAACGATAATTTATCCGGCTATTCCGAATTGCGAAAACCGTCCAGAATTCGGTTAAGAATGGTCGTTAATAGGGGCTTACATAACTGAGCAGTTTAAAGTTACCTGCGAGAAGGTTAGAGTTTAATAAAGCCTAGCAACCGATAGCATAATCTATTAATTTATTTAATTTTATTACACAGTCACGTGTCCTCTAGGGAGAAAATTATATATATATATATATAAAAGGACTTTTTTCTAAATCTATTTCCAGGATTTTTAGCTTAGTATTTTATTAATAGCTTAAGAAATTAAATCAACCTTGTTTATTTAACAGTCCCGGCGTCGTAATATGTTTTTCTTTTAAAACAAACTTTAAAATCTTTAAACCGATTATCTTTAAATATATATGTATAACTTTTAATAAACCCTATATAATTATTCTAAATTCTTTTAATAAAATTTAAATTTAAT
Source organism: Monosporascus sp. CRB-8-3 (assembly GCA_004155055.1). NCBI lineage: Eukaryota > Fungi > Ascomycota > Sordariomycetes > Xylariales > Monosporascus > Monosporascus sp. CRB-8-3. Next base: position 29,415 of record QJNZ01000404.1, read on the forward strand.
CGATAATTAAAGAAAGAAATATATCGGATTAACTAGGATTTTTTAAACCGTAATATCGTTTTTTATATAATTTATAAAATATTAAATTATATACTGTAAATATTTAAATATATAAATTATTAACGTATCGAAATTCTAATTAATTATAATATAAACTAACTCTTAAATTTACGTAATTAATTTTAATAAAATTAATATTTATCTTAAATTTATTTTTAATATAAGCATTTTAAAGATTGAAAATTATATATTAATCACTTTTTAAAAATAGGTAATAATAATATATTATTATAGAGATCCCCTTTCTATATAATTAATAGGAAAAATAATTAATATAATATTTATATATATAACGATATAAAATTTACTTCGAAATATTTAAAAGTAATATAGGCTATAATAAAATATTAATTTTAATAATTAAATAAGTTATATATATCCTTAAGTTTATACGAAAAAGGTTAAAATCTCTTAATTTATATATAGTTTAAATAATCGATTAACGTAGGATACAAGCGAACGAGCTATATAAGTAAGCGAGCCGAATTCGCCCCACTCTTAATTTAAACAGCTATAACTTCGCCAATTTATTTTAGATTTCGATGCAACTCTGTCAGGATATTTTCTGCTATATTCAATAATTATATATGAAATATGATAAAGATCCACTTTATTTTCGTTGAGATATAAATTATTCTATATTATTTTTAAAATAAAAACATGCTATATTTTAAAATTATATAACTATACGAAACCTTCATTAAATAATATAAAATTTCGTCCACTTTAATAATAATTTATAAAGAAAAAGTTGATTTTTTTTCGAAATTTTTTAAAAAATTCCTTTATAGAGATATAAAAAGGTGGGTCCGATTTTAAAGAAAAAAATAAATTATTATATATAGCTGGTGTATTTATGCGTATAATTTTCGCCAATTTAATTCTATATTAACTTCATTATTACAATAGCATATATGAAGTTTTGTTATTTTTTATAAAGGGTGGATATATTTATGAATTTTTCAAAATCCGAACGGCTCGCTCGCTTATGTAGCTCGTTCGCTTGTGTCCTACGTTAATATTATAAGAAATGCGGATTATAAATGTCGGCAATAAAATAGGTATAAAAAAGATGTTTTTAATATTAAAGTTAGAAATTATAAATATTCATTAATAAATGTTAATTTATTTTACCGTATTAATTACGAATATCGAGTGTCTTTTTATTGATTTTATTATATTAAAGATTAGAACATAAGGTTTAAATAATATAAGGTTATTTATAGCTAGAATTTTCGAAAGTATTTAATATTTATTTAAAATTATATTCCAGTATTAATATTAGAGAAAAAGTTCAAATTATAAACAAGTATTTAATAGTATGCAAGGTCGTTGGGTTCAAGCCGTATTATCCAGGCTGAGTATTTAATAGTATATCAGATTTTAAAATTTACGAGTATTACCAGGGTTATATAAAGGTTTAATATTTCGATTAAGTTTTATTATTTTATTAGTATAATAAATAATAAGCTTAATAAAACTAGAAAAGTTTATACATGGACATTTTTTAATAATAAATAAATATAATATTAAACTTTTAAAAATTATAATTAAAATTAAAAATAAGTTAGGCTTTATTTTATACGCGTTTATTTTTTAAAGATATATATTTTAATTATTTAATTAATTATTTTAAGTTATAATTCAAGTGGAAATTTTAAGCTTTACGTAATTTTAAAGGTTAGCGAAAACTTATAACGAAATTAATTAATATATATGTATAAATATTAAAAGGGAAAAGTTTAAAAAAAAAGTCGGTAATAAAAAAAATATTAAGTTACAAAAAAGGTTATAAAAGAAATATTAAAGCGAAAAAAGGTATATATATAATTATATAGTTATAATAACTAACTATATTTTCTTATATAATATTAAATATAATATTTTAAGGTTTTCTCGATATATATAATTTTAATTAAGAAAAGTTTATACGAACTTTATATTCCTTTTATTAATTATAGCTTTAATTTTTATATGTTTATAAACTTTTATATATATAAGGTCGTTAGGTTCAAGCCGTATTATCCAGGCTAAGCCAAAGACACAAAGTAATTACACCAATAATTAACACGATAAATACTTTACCCAATATCTTCGAACACGGCAACTATCAATGGTTTTTACGGTGACGATAGATTGTACCTCGGTCGCGAAGAGCCTCATCCCGAAGCCGACTGTTGCGCAATGGGCTTGTATGACTGGGCAGTCTGAAATCACCTTGGAGTGAGACGCCTGTAAGGTTGGGGTTTGGTAAAGCTTAGCAACCGATAACACAATCTATCCATTTATTCAATTTGGTTCCACGGTCACGTCTCCTCTAGGGAGAAAACTTTTATATATATACTTCTTGTTTACGAATAAATATTTATATTTATCTTATACGTATCTATATTTTTTAATTAGTTTCGTACTTTTTATTATAATATCTTTATTTCAAAATGTTCGGTAAAGGTTAATTGCTACAACCTTAAATTTAAGATTAAGAAAATTATTTAATTTCGATCCGATAATTTTAAATAAACTATTAACGTTTTTATCTTTTATATTATTAATATTAAAAAAATATTATATTATAGTTTTTACAGGTTTAATCTCTTTTTTTAAAAATATACTTCGTTTAAGATTTAAATGTATTTTTATTACCCTTTTTAATATAGAAAAAAATAAATTTTAAGATGATAATATTATTACACTTTTTAAAAAAAGACTTTTATAATTTTAAATAATAAAAAATATTTTCGAATAAAAAATATTACTAGCTTAATACATTTTATCGCTTATAATTTTACTAAAAATTAGCTGGTATATATTTTTAAACCTCGTGATTTTATTATCTGTTAGTATTAATTAAATTACTAAAAAAAAGGTTATAATTATTAAGTATGTATTTTATATATCCGATTAAACTATTTGTGTTAATATTATTTAACATTTTTCTCTCGAAAACCGATTTAAAAATATATTACAATTTTATAATAACGGATAAAAATAAGCTAGTTAAAATAATCCGCTAATCCGTACTATTAAAGTTAGAACTCCGATATAAATTAAAAAATGAATTTATAAAATCTAAATTACTTATTTATTTTATATTATCGTTAAGGATTTATTATAATGAGAAATAAAAAAGAAATTATAAGATAAAATATATATAATTAACAACCTTATTACGATAATTAAAAATAAATAATATAATCGTATTTAAATATTACTAAGCGGATAAACGATTATTACTTATTTCGGAAAAGTTCGAATCGTTATTAGCATAATTCTTTTCTCCTTATATTTCCTATATTTCTATTAATTTACTTACGTTGTAACGAATCTTAAGTACGATAATTTTCGTTTAAAACTTATTATAACTTTAAAACCGAATATATCGTATACTTATCGTTTAATAATTTACGTATTAAAGTTATATTACGAAAAAAAAATTTAGCGTTATATAAATAAATAAGAAATATTTATAAGAGTACTAAGAAACGATTAAAACGGTATTTTATCTAAAGATGTCCCAGCTGGAAAAATATAAAAAATCGATTAATAATAACGTACGACACAAGCGAAGCGAACGCACAAGCGAAGCGAACGGTTACGTAACTCATACTAATAAGGATATTTTAGAAATTAATAACTTTACGTATGATTAATATAACTTTTCTAAATTTAATAAGCTTATATATTACGTAAATATTTACCTGTTATAAAATTTATAAAATTTAAAACTTTATATTACGTAAGATATTACCAGATATATATTTTTACGCTAAAATCGGAACCACTTTTTTAATATCTTCTTAAATAATTTTTTTAAAAGTTTGAAAAAAATAAAATATAATATTTAAATTTATTTTAAATTTATTTCCAAAGTTTTACGTTATAATATTTATATATATATTACTATATATTATTATAACTTTATTTATAAATTTTATAATTTTATATAATTTAATATACCTTTTCATTATATTATTATAAAGTTAGTTATAAAGTTATAAGCGATTTATTAAATATGGGTCCGCGCGTTCGCTTCGCTTATACGTTCGCTTCGCTTATGTCGTACGTTAGGTTTTTTTAAAAATAAGGCGTAAAAGGGGGGAAAAGAAGTTAATAGAAAAAAGAATTAGTAAAAAGAATGCTATTTTAAGTTAAAAATATTAAGAAATTAAGTTATATAAATAAATCTAAATTAATTAATATATTTTTATAAATTTATAACTTTAAGAAGTTATTTATATTAAGTTATTATTTATTTTTTACGACAAATTAAAAGCGAACGTTATCGTAAGAAAAAGAGTTTAAATAATATAAGGTTTAAAGATTTAGTTTTAGATTTAATTAATTAATCTTACTTAGTTTTAAAGGTATTTCTAAGAGTTTTTTTTCCTTAGGCGCAACCTTATTATTGGTTATTACCGTCGACCTTTATCTTTTACGATTTTAACACCGATTAATATAGATTCGCATTATTTTTCATATTACTTCGATTATATTTTTATCCGTAACGTTTTTTTCGGATACTTATTAATTAAAAAAAAATATATCTCCCTAACTTAATTTATTATAATATCTCCTTTAGCTTTTATATAATACGTTAATTTAAATATTTTTTTTATTTTCTTTTTAAGGTTTAAAATTATTATATATATTTATATATTAAATCTCTTCATTTTAATCTTAAGATTTATTAAACCCTTTATAATTTTCTATTAAAATTATCGTATTTTTAAAAAATATATATTATAATTTAAAAGGCTCGTTTTAATTGCCTTTTTTAAATTATCTTTTAAGTTTTCGTTATAACTTTTTAAAAGTAACTTAAATTACTTTAATATATTTCTCTTTAAAAATCTCGTAATAATGAAAACTTGATCCGTTTTATTATTAAGTTTTTTATATTTAAAATTAATATTAGCTTAAATAGAAAAAGCTTGAATACTTTTAACCAGCTTTAAGATTTTAATATCTTCACTTTTATTATTATAATATTTATTTAAGTCGTTAAAATATTAAATTATTATATTTTAAATATTATTTAAAACTTAACGATATTATCAAATAAAAGCTTTTAACGTCTAATAGTTAAAATAAATTAATTAAGTTTAATAATATTAAATTATTAAAGATAATAAAATTAACTACTTTATATTATATATTAATATCATTTAACTTATTAAATATCCGGTATATTGTTTTAATTTAAATTATATAGCCCTGCTTATAAATCTCGACCGTTATTAAGATTTAAAATCTGTTAAGTCGTAATATAACTTAAATAATTCTTTTTATTTTATTATAATCATCTTGAATTTTTATGCTATAATTTAAAGATAAATTAACGCTTTTAACTTTTTTTTTAAAAAAAATCGCGTATAAAGATTTATTTAATATATTTTTTAAAAGATACTTTTAATTATTAAACGCTGTTTATATAGCTATAAAAGCCGATATACTAATAGATATTAAGGAAATAACTCTGGGAAAATATTTATTACTTTAAATTAATTTTTAATAATATAGTAAAATTTTCTCTTTTATTTAAATTATTAATTTTTATACTATATATAATATATTATATATTAAAATTCAACCTTATAATCTAATATATAAACTATTATTTTATCTTTTTAACTTATTTAATATAATCTTTAAAAAGTAATTATTAACGTGTATAAGTTTAAACTTATAATTATTAATTACTTCGAGCTTATATATTACGCTTTAATATATATTTTTTATAAATCTTATAATTCTTATCTCTTCTGCTCGACTTTTTCATTATTTATTAATATTATTTATTTATTTTAATTCGTTAAATAGTAGCGATTTTATTTAAAGCTTACTTATATCGATTTTTAACATTTTAAAGTAAATTTTTATTAAGAAATTAAATAACGTATTATAGTAAATAAATACTTTTATATGTAAATATCTTTTTATATATCGAAGTTTATTTATATCGTAATAGATTACGATATTATATTAGCGTTTATACCCTTTATTTTCGTTTTATTCTCTTTAATTTTTTATTAAAATTAATATAAACGAGATATTAAGAGAAGAAGAACATTCCTATCGTAAGCGTTAACATTTTAAACTACTTTCTAATCTTTTTATAAAGTAGCGTATTTTAGTAGAACTTTATTAAGAGGTTTAAAGCGTTATAATAAATTTAATTTTCAGTTTATAACTTTTCGATAAATAAATATCTAAATAGCTTAATATTTAATATAATTATTAAAAAACTTAAAAAGGTAATATTTATAAAAAGTTGATTTTAATAAATTAATAATTAACTATATTCGATCGTTTTTAAAGTTAATCTTATTATATAAATATCATATTAAAAGATTAACATCTTTTAATTAAATATTTTAGTTAATTAATATTAAATTATATATTTTAATTTAAATATTTAGTTATTTTTTTATTTCGATAATAAAACCGCTTATACAAACTAAAACTTTAATATAGCAATAGCGTAAATCTAACGCTAGTGGATACTTGACAGGGATATGTCTATACGGCCTCTTACTTAGTTATACTTTTAGCTTCGGATCTGAAATACTAAGTCCTACTCGTGCAAGGATTCTATTTACTATGGCCCGTGCGCCATGCACAGGGGTTTGGGTTGCTCGCTTGGGCGAAACACCTAATTGTCGAACAGGCTGCGGTAATGCGGCTGGAGACGCCGAGGATCCTCGACCAGCCTGTCCCTTCCCTTGCCCTTGTCCTCTCTCTTGGTAGTACTCGGGGGCAGGGTGCTGAGCGATGTCGCCTCGCTCTCCCCAGACCACGTGTTCGTCATCTCGCCCAGGTCTGTCCCGACAAGCGCTATCTCGGACAGGTTCAGACGTGAATCCCTGGGTCAAGAAGGAGACGACGATGATGCTGACGTCGATGACGACGAGTACGGCGACGAGGTACTCGCTGTTGAAGCGGAGGAAGATGACGATTCGGAGCGCAGTCTGAGGATGGCATTGACATTTTGAGCCGACTCTGGGTGCTTCCCCAGGATAAGTTTGAGGCGCCCGAATTCCTTGGACTTGCTGCCGATTGTGAACTCAATGGGCCCATTTCCCAAGGCCCCTTGGAGCTCCACCGCCGCGGTGGAATTTTCGTGCATTTTCCTTGATCCCATTTCTAGAGTGAATTGAGATGAAGTTGCCTCGGCGATTCCGCGAGAGTGTTGACGCCGAATAAGCGGAGCGAGATGTATGGGTGTGAGAGTGTTCAGAATTGTCTGGGTAACACAAGATTTTGGGCGACGGCTATGTAAGACCCAATGGAGTATGATTGCGAAATGTGCATCCTGTATTTCTCAATTGAACTCCATTGAAAAGGCAGGGATCTGTTGGATGTGGGAAGAACGCGTGGGAAGTATGGGCCAATTCGGCGGAAGCAAGGAAGTAAAAGCTAGCCTAAGAAGCCTGAGTCCTTCAACGTAATAGTTAGCTATGTCCGGGCTGCGAGAGGTGGACCTTGTTTAAAGTTCAAGATGTTGCTCTATAGAATCCAGGTGACTGACTCTCCCTATTACACCAACACTTAAGCCTAAGATAGCATATTCAAGCAGCAGACTAATCTTTGAAGTTTAATTAGTGAGATTACATATTTGTAGCTTTAGATGAACGACACTTGGCTGACTGATCCTAGTCATACACCTTTCCAGCCACGGCCATTTCTAGTGCCTTCTTCCCGTATTAAGCTTTCTTGTCCTCTACACCTTCCTATCTTGAGTCCTAATCGAAGATCTAGGACAATGGAGATTACCCCGCTAGGCTTCCTAGATGGTCAGAGGCTACCCCTCTGTATACTGCTATCCTACCTTGTCGGTTATGACTATTGCTCTGCATATGGTAAAATGCGCTTGTCAAATTGGGCTCTTGACACTATGTCGTGTTAGTTATCTGTTTGGCTTCTAGGTTTCCACTCAATGTTGCGGCAGCCTCTTGCGAAAGTCCATTCTTGGAGACAAACCTTACGTCAGTCAGTAGTTGCTGTGGTTGTGTAGACACACATACCAGGGGCGACCAAGGCCGCGGCCTGCCAAGCACAGCATCACGGGAATACGCCATAAACAGAGGCCATGTATCAGGGGTAAATAGAATGCCCGTCGACACTAGCTTTCATACTAAGTGACCAGCTGAAGGTTTGTTACCTACAAAACCATGTATAGACAGGTGCGGGCCGTCTAGTTACCCCTATTCCAGCCCCTATTCCGAACTCCATTCCGACACTCAATTCCAGGTTACACAAGGTAGAACCTGAGTCTCATCACGACGGTGTGGTGACAGGTACTTTGAAACGGAACCTGCATGGGTTCGGTAGCTGCATGTGCGGCTTCTGATACGTGCACACAAGGATACCACATGGACTCCCATAAAGGAGGTACATCGATCTTATGATTAGAGAATCGCAAAGACTTAACCTCGGACTCGGACAGCTTTAGTCTCCTATGGCGGATACACTTCCGCGGCCGCGTTCCCATGGGATGCTAAGTACCCGTACCGCGCTTCAATCGTGGTTCGCTTGCCCTATCCGATAAGAACTAGTTTGGGAGGAAGTAAGCATAATAAGCAACGCATGTTGATCCGACACTCCATCAAACATATACTCAAACAAGCTTTCTGGCAGCAATAGCCATCCGCGAATAAATGGTTACAATACCCAAAACACAAAACCTTTGTCAACGGCGGACATAAAGGTCACAAATTGGGTACGAAGACTCTTCCAAGAGACATAGTAACACCCAACCAGTGTGTCTCTACTGCCTTCGCTAGAAGCTTGATTGAAATACACCCCGGGCCACTGTACTTCACTATCATAGATCTCTAAAGCGTCAATAAGGTGTCACTTACTGGGTCTACTAACTACTGCTCCCTGAAGCGATCCTGCCTTATAGGTCAAAAGTGGCCCTAATATACTCGTGCTACCGCAGCAGTAACATTCAATGAACTGTTCTACATCTGCAGACAAATAAGACATCAAGGAGTTGCATGATATGATTAAGCCAAATGAGGTTGTCCTTTTGACCCGAGACCTGATGCCACCTTATATAGACATGGCATCATATTCCAAACCCTTTAAAGTCTTCCCTTACGTACGCCCTTGACCTTTGAGTTTGTCATAAGAACGCTCCTCTGAAAAGGGGCCAACACTGCTTGGCTGTCAACATCGATACTCCTGGCATCTTTAAAGAACTCAGAAGGAGTCACAGGAAGAGTTATGGCTGCATAATTATAACTGACAAAGAGCGCAAAGCGGCACGAGAGTTCTCAATATCAATCCGATATATATCATAATTCCCGGCCAATGTCGACCTCACAAAGGCAAATTGACAGAACGCCTTGAACATGCCCAAAAACTATTCCAGGTTTATCTTGTGGAGCAGATAGTAGCGAACTCTGTCGCTTAGAAATACGTGTCGCAGTATACATAACGCGATTGCAGACCACGCAATAGCGACGTCGCTTTTGTGACAGGACGTTCAAGAAGATACCAGTGTTATCCTTGGCAAGAACCAAGCCCTCACTTTTCTCTGGGCTACTTTTCGGTGCTCACTATTATTCAACTTCTTTCTCCATAAGATAGGCGGTCATATATCATTCCCTTGCCGGTCCCCAAGTCCAGCCGCCACGCTGTCGTTGCCACTAGCCCACCGACTATCTCTCGCCAATATGGCTGTCGCCCATTACTGGTACTAAGTTCCTAATCCCGCTGGCTGGAATTTCAAACCGGGAGGTTAGTATCTATGCTGTACACCGACGCTTTTACTACTCTTAAGGGTCGCGAGTATACAACGCGCTTAGCACTACCAGGCGCTAGCCCGGTCGAAGCGTCCTCTTGTTCTTTATCATCTGACAGAGCTTGGGTCAGAATGGCAAATTCAGTCCCGCCAACGTGTCAAACATTAGGAGACCAGCTTGGTAAGTATCAGACCAGTCAGAAAAACATGGGACCCGCGTAGGGAACAGCCGAGCTGTTGTTCATAAGGAAATGATTTGTGTAGGTCTGAGTGAAGTCGTAAAGACTTTTTCTGGGGGTTATTTCCAAGTATTGCCAGGCAGCGCTCGGGGACGCCCTGACCGCATATTTCGAGCCAAGAGATTCCAGCGGCAAGCGGATCACGAAGCGAACATTCGTCGTAGCCGCGATAATCAAGGGAAGCCCATAGCCGACCCAGTTCCTGGATCAACTAACAAGATCGGGCCCTCCCCTCAAACAGCGAACGCTCACGTAACGCACATGGCGACAGCTTTGATACGGTTTATGGTAAACCCTCTCGCCTCTGAGTACTATGAGCAGTGCGTGGAGACTCTCTCAGCCCTTGTGATGCGCAGAAAGCGTTCACAGATCCGGAGGGCTTTTTAAGTCCTTTTGCGTTTGGTGCGAACGGCTACACCCAGAGACACAAGGACCGAAGTGACCCCGCTGGCGGACTTGCGGGCCTTTGTACTCTGGGCGGTATGTTGGTAAGTGAGTGAACCAAACCAAACGCGGACTTTTCTCTCTGGCAGCTTCTGAGTAGGAGAGCATCTTTGTGGTCCTAACTTAGTCATGATGGTTCTTTATCAGCCCGGCGCCCACGCCGTGCCGAGAGGCACTGGACTTGATCATCTTGTACAGATTTCTCTGGCCCAAGGTTCTTCATGATGGGCAACGGCCACAACAGCGTTAAGGAGGATGAGTGGCGAAAGTTGGGCAAACTACCCGAACTCCCCCCAGTCCACAACAAGCGCAGGGCTCTTCCAGAGGACGACAAGGATATTCCTATGGAGACTACCTGTATCAACTGCCAAGAAAGTGGTGGTGACGATGTCCGCTTCACAATGAAGAGATGCATGGTCCGGCCGTTCTGATCCGTAGTAGCGGTAGTGGTAATATTGAGTCTATAGCAGGCCGATTATTTTAATAACCGGTTTGACTTGTGAGTTAGGTTTAGTAGTGTCCGCTTATAACTCAATCTTCGCGGTCACGACCCACCTGTTACTATGGATAAAGCAGGTTTATAATACGCACTGGGCACAGGCACTGTTATGGCCTTACAATACTGCAAGGTAAGCACCCTTACACAAGTTACCAGTTTGTCGTACTAACCGGTAATACGACCTCTGTCATAATCTCGAAGGCATATAGTGTGGCCGGATCTCGGCTTTACTGATAACAGGCCCTTAACGCAAAGTAACCACGTAGTATAAGGTAGCAGGTGGTCAGGTAAGGCCCTTGTTTACAGTTATCTTATGCCTCTACGTCTTGTTACTTCGTGCTTCGGATATATCTCTACCTTATGAGATCAGGATCCGGGACACGATGAGGATGTGCTACAGAATCTTAAGCCTTAAATTTGCAAGGCAACACGCATATAGGACGTCGAAACATTCCACCGAATGTTGAGACCTTTCCCCCCATAAAGCCCATACTCAATAACCGAGCTCGACCCCATATAAACAGGGAAGGGCAGAAAATGGGCTCCCTTACGTTCAAAAAGGTGAGCAACGCAGAGTACATGCAGGAAAAACATTAACAAGTATTGCAATTTCTTGCCATAACTAATAAGCTTAGGTATCTTAGCGAAATATTCTTATAATCTTTTGCGCTAAATGAGCTATAAGACCTAAGCTCTCTTTTCGAGTCTAAGAGATATGAAGCACAACTCATCGAAATTGTCAAGGAAATAAAAATACGGCCGGGGCTAAGAGATAACAAAGACCCAATCCCTGATGCCAAGCTGCCAGACGGATAGTACCAGTGGAGAATGATGCCGTTCTTGCTCCGAAGATTTTACCCCGCAATCTCCATTATATCTTAACAGTCGTGAGAGTAAGACAGCGGATTTCAGAGTAGTGCCTAAGGCTACTTCGGTGGATAATCATAAACAGCAGGGCTTCTGTCTAACCTTTACCACCTATACTCAAACACTCGGGTCTCCGAAAGCAACTCTTTGTCCAATCCACGCCTACCTATTCTATTCCCTTCAGCCTTTGTGATGCTGTGACTGCTATTCATCGAGGAAATTGTCATGATTAGCTACCGCATGACACCGCCTTGTCAGACCAGGTCCCCGCCGATGAATACGAACATAGGTTCCCTTATAAAACAAGACCTAGTTTTTGACTAATCGGTACTTAGAGGCTGGTTGTTCGGCGGCACAGAGTTTGGAAACGTTTGATTCGGCCATCTTGCATATCCGGTCGACTATTGTGATGACTAACATATCAACAATCAACAATGGTCCTCGCTAGCAGGTTGAGCTTAGCCAAGAAAGGCAGGTACCAGGTGCTTCAAAAGACAAGGCTCTCCCTATCTACTATACACTAATACGCTGAGTCCGAGCGTTGTCGATAATCCCGACATCTCCACTAGATCGTCAATCTCCAACAACATGGAGACCATAGGCCCTTGTCGGTTATCATTCCAATGCCGTTATCGGCTCGGTATGAGATTCGTCAAGCTCCCTCTGGGTCATAGAAGAATAGCACTCTCCTCTGCCACAATGCGGTTGGAATGGCGCGCATGTGGCATCGGCTGACGAGGTTGCCCTTCTCTTTATCTGCATTGCCCTGTTGATATATGCTGTGCGATTCATTGTTCACAAAGATGCGGCAACCCGTTTTCAGCAAAGCTGCAGTCCTCGCACTGGCCACTACCGGGCCTGTCGTTGCATCTAACAGCCTGAAGACTCCCATACGCCGGGGCGATCGATCATACATGCGGTCGATATCAGAATATGTAGACTCCATTGCTGATGATGTATGGCCGGTCAATAAGGAGTTGCATGACAACCCCGAACTGGGTTATAAGGAGTTCAAAGCACATAAGCTCCTTACGTCATTCATGGAATCTCATGAAGGATGGAATGTTTCCCGGTCTATCTATGGCATTGAGACGGCATTCTCAGCTATCTTTGAGGGCACAGGCGATGGGCCAACCGTTTCGTTCAACGCTGAGTACGGTATGTTTCCTAGAAAGGATTTTACTACTCCAGTAATTGTATCGTTGATGCCTAACACGTCCGACGTAGATGCTCTACCCGGCTTAGGTCATGCTTGTGGTCACAACCTGATCGCAACGGTCGCGGTAACCGGCGCTCTTGCCACTGCTGAGATTATGAAGGCAGAGAAGTTGCCCGGAAAAGTGATCCTTTTCGGCACGCCCGCCGAGGAAAGTGAGTTGACCTTTCTTAACGTTTCCATGTTTTGGTAACCTGACCTGCGCACTCGTTAGGCCTCGGTGGTAAGGTCAAGATGCTCGAAGCTGGCATTTTCCATGACCACAATATTAGTATCAGTTTGATTGCCCACCCGGGGTTAAGCGACACGGCGTACATGATCACATCGTCGACAGACCGTCTAGATCTTGAGTATTACGGCAAGACGGCCCACGCGGCTGCCGCGCCGTATGAGGGTGTCAACGCTCAGGACGCCTTAGTGCTCGCCTATGACGCCATCGCTATGCTACGGCAGCAGTCCAAGGCTACGGACCTGGTCCATGGCATTATTACCGAAGGCGGGCAGTCGATTAACGTTATTCCGGAACTAGCCACGGCCTCATTCCAGATCCGGTCTAAAGACGACGGGGACCTAGCACCGTGGACGGAGCGGCTATTAAAGTGCTTCGAGGCTGGGGCGCTGGCCACTGGTGCCGAGCTAAACTTGACGATGCTTCCATATGGATACTCTAACATGGTCAACAATGAGGTGCTCATCGATTCCTTTTATGAGAACTACGAAGACCTTAACGGCACGCTTCCGGACAGGGTAACCGACGGTATGAGAACGCCAAGCGCCAGCACTGACCAGGGCAACATCGCCTGGGAGTTCCCATCGATCCAGCCAATGTTTGCTATCTATAACGAGAACGGCAGCCTACCCAGCGGCGGACCCCACACAGCTCCCTTCGAAGTCGCCGCAGGGACAAAACTATCGTTCAAAAAGGCGTTGAAGGTTGCCAAGGCCATGGCTGGTGTAGCGGTTGATGTGTTGACCACGGAGGGCATGGTTGATGAGGCATGGGAAGAAATCAAGAGCTTACCTTCTAGGAACGGAACGCCATCCTCCAGAAGGCGGCATTCGCTGAAGTTTTAAAGAGGGGTTACAGTCTAGTTATGTGCTATATACAGAGTCGATGGATTACTTGGACCCTTCCTGTAGCTCTGGGCATAACCACTTAAATACAGTAAAGGTTTGAATGTTACGAGAACATCATTGAATTGCCCCTCTTCATCAATATGGCCGGGTTCTCTATAGAGACTGGCGGGCAGTGCATTAGTGTGACTAGTAAATAATGCCACCCGTATTGATCACCAGAAACATTCTCCATCTATATTCCCTTGAGCGGGTATCTCAAGGTTTCCGCCGCCTCTGTAACACCTCTGTCATCGCTCACATTCGTGCTTCCCAGCGACCCCTTGCTCCAGTGGACGACGGGTAGAGCAATCTACCAAAGCCCTGCAGAACCTCCCCTTGACTAAGCTCGCGGCCCTCGGTGTGTTGGAAGGTCTTTCCAACCGTCTGAAACTTTTCGAGGCATTCCTGGTGTACTTCGGAATATTAAAGTTCAGTGACAACATTAGCTTGGGGTGAGCAAAGCGCCTCTTTGGCAACCCGCAGGAGCCGGGATATAGGCGGAGAACGAACCACCTTCTAAATTGAACGCTCGTTCGCCATGAGTTTATCCCGTGATATGTATTCAAAGCATACTTTGTCGAAGTTCTCCATGGTGAAATTATTCTGTACGAGGTTGTACATCCTCGAAATGCTTGCCGGGTCAGATATGGAGTCGGCATCCTGCTTTCTTGAAGCTAATCACCCACGACTGTCCGCCGATCGGACCAACCGAAGTTATTACTTTTGGTGTGGTGTTTCCTCCAACAAGTCTCCTGAGATGCGATGAGAAGTTCTCGATTGGTATGCCGCCCTGAAAATGGGCAATAAGAACATCGCAGATATGGTCCATAGGATCAACGGGAGGCAGTCTGGATGGGACGACTCTTTGTAACGGATTGTACAGATGGCAAACTGCGTAACATAGCCTTAGTCTCAAATAATCGGAGCCCCGGAGTTGTCGCATAGCACTTAAGGTGCTGTAAATACCAACCCGAAACCCATGGTGACTGGTAGAAGAGATTAGTCTGGTATCTCTTGGACAAGTGGGCCAGTTCCTCTCAGAAGGCTGCTATGTCCACGTGAGTCTATCGGTCCTCAGTCAGTTTTGTAGGGCATTTGCAATTCTTTCCATGACGAAAAGAAAAAGTCACAGACTAGAGGGCACTATCTAATATCCGCTCAGCAATATCTTGACAACGGGACTCGATGAGGGCTGGACATTTTGGTCCGTTTCTAAGTGGTCTGACTAGTATACCTGGTGGAGACTGTCCATTGCCGCAATCGAGGCCACAAGACCTTGTTTGCGGATGGCTAGAGCCTCGGAAGAAGGTTACGGCTTCTCACGGCGGAGGTTCAGAGGTGGATTTTAGACAAAAATGAGTTAAGGAGGATATCGGCCTTTTCGTATCTCCGAACTCCTTATGGCTCCTAACAAGTAGGTTACATAAGTCTTGTCTGAGTTTCGGACAAGTCTACCAAGGTCATTATGCGTGCCTGCATCAGGCAAGGTGTTCTTGTCATCTTTGACCTTGCTGACGTGCTCAGTGACTGTATTATATTCACAGAGGAACTGGGCTCCCTGGTCGATCCATGAAGATTAAAAATCCTCATACAGCGTTGGCACAGACGGTGTCAGAATACCGCAGCCGTGAGCGAGGCACCATGGACCAGGCCTCATTGGCTATGGCCTACTTTTGCCCAGCATTCTTTAGAGGTGATACCTAGTATCTCATCATTTCCTATTCGTCTTAGCATTTCATCTGCCCTACATAAAATGACGAGCTCCACCTGGTTACTCACCTTCGCTGACAGAAGAAATTCTAATCGCCGAATTCTTGGGTCTTGTCTGAAATGTTCCTCCGGTAACCTGACTAAAGACGAATCCACCTTTCCTTTTAAAAATCATCCGTACGTTTACAGCTGTTAATGCTTAAGCGTACATTACACTTATTTTATTAACATTTAGCATTTTTGGCGAAATTGCCATTAAAAATATCAAAACATTACGGTTTAAATTTTGCGATTTTTGAATTAATTTTACGGAATAAACTTAGTAAATTAACGAAAATGGTAGCTTTTATTATATTATAGCAGTTTACGATGGCAGCAAACGATACGGTTTAGTTTACCGGATAACCTAAGTTATTTACTTTTTCGAATTTTGCTTAACGGAATAAAAAAACGAAGTTTGTTAATATTTAGGTACCTTTTTATATCGACTTTACCGGAAAGGCCGTTTTTTAATATTTACCTAATATTGTAATTATTACCGTAATTTTTCGTTTAAACGAAATAAAACGATAAGTTTAAGTTAAAAAGTAAATTATTAGAAAACTTGCCGATTACCTAGATTTATTCGTCGGATAGTATTCGGGTAATTATTAAACGGATTAATAAACGTAGGTAAGGTTTTTGGTTAAAATATTTATCGGTTATTTTAATATAATTATTTTTTTAATTACGAACGGTACTTTTTATATATTTATTAGATTTTTAAATTTGTAATTTATAAGTTTTAAAATTAAAAATAAATAAGTGTTTAAATTAATTTTGTAAATTAATATAACCCGTTTAATATATACCTTTAACTTTAATAAAGGCGTTTATTAAAATAAATTTTACCGGTATAAAGGTATTAAATATTAGAAACGAAATTAAATTTTTAACTTTGCTTAATTAAAAAAAAGCGGGTTCATAAAAAATATTTTTTTATTTTTTGCGTAATTTTTTATAAAACATTTAATAATTTCCGATCTTAGTTTTCGGATATTTTAAGAATTTTTGTTATTAATATAAACTGGTTTATTAAATTTTTTACGAAATAATAATAAGATTACTTTTTAAAACCCGGGGTTAAATTATAATTTAGCTAGGTGCTAAACGTTAAAATAATAAAAGCGCCGGAACGGTAATATACGTATACGGTATTAAACGTTTTTTATTTTTTCTTTAATCATATCGAATACGGTTTAGTTATTAATACGGCCGATATAATCGAAAACGAAATATACGTATAGATTAAGCTAAGGCCGGTTAGCTATAAATCGTTTTAATACGGACCGGATTTAGTAACGGGTAAGGGTATATAAGTAATTTTTTTCTTTAATCCGGTACGAGCTTTTAAGTTTTTTAATATTAGCGGTTTTTTTTCGATTTATCGAGAAAAAACCGGTTGTTAAATTATATAACCCTGGTTGTTAAGGATATTATAGAGATATATGCTGTTTTAAGATAATACGTTATAATAATTACGGCAATAAATTAGATAAATACCTAGAGGAGTAATATAAGAAACCGCCGAAATGTACTAATTATTACGGCTTTTTTAAAATGAGATACGAAAAATACGTTATAATACCGCGGTATAAATAAGGTTAATTAATTCGCTTTATAAAAAAATAATTTAAAAACGTACCTAAAGTAAAAGTTAAACGTTATAAAAAAATTAATACTAAATAAAAACCCGAAACAGAATTCGGGATACTAGTAACGTTAACCCGGAACTAATTTATTTAAAAGTTAGATAATAATAGGAAAAAATTATAAAGCCGGGCGTTATTTATAACGTTTAAAAGGTTAAATTTATATATACGCTAGTATATAATGTAAAAAACCCGGATATTACTTTTAGTTTAGGTATTTCTAGCTTAAGTACCTCGTTTTCCGGTATTATTTTTAATAGGGCGGAAACGGACGTAATAATAATTATAAAACCGGCCGCCGAAAATATTACCGGATTAAAGGCTAGCCCTAGTAACGTTAAGGCTAATTTATAACGTAACGTTTATTTAGCCGGTAATTAAATAAAAACGAAATAAAATATTTTTATTTTAATATTAATTAATATTCCGAAACGAAAAAAATTAATTAGGTAATAATAAATACCGTATATATAAAATTGTATTACTAAAATTACGAGATATATACGTAACCTGGTATAATATATATAAAATATTATTACCGTATATTACCGTTTTCGAATTATATTTTAATAAAAAAATAAATATAATGTAAATATAAGAATTATAGATTAGGTTTAATATTAAAATATAAAATTATCCGGAATACGAATTATATATGCCGATAAATAATTAAATAAAAGAAAAAAAAACGTTTTAAGGTAATAATTTACGTACGTAGAAATAAGCGTATTAAGGCTTAGTAACGTTAATTTATATATTTTTACGATATAATTTAATTAAACGTTAATAATTACCTGCTATTAAACGTATATAAAAAGTTAAAGTTCAATAAAGTAATAAATTATATTACCGCTTTTCTTTATTTAATAATTATTTAATCGGAAAAAATTAAAATATTTAATACCCGGTTTTCGAATTAGGCGTTATAAAAAAAATAAAAGGGCCGATATAATAAACTAGTTAATTATAAATAAAATAGTTTTTATTAATATCTTTAAATAACTTATTTATAAGGCGGGATACGTTTTAAACTTAATTTTTTTAAATATATTTTTTGTAAAAATAATAATTTACGAAAACTTAAATTTAAATTAAATTATTTTATTTTATTAATTATAATTCTAGGACAAGGCGTTATAGTTATAAAATAATATTGTTCCTTGGTAATAAAAATTAATTTAAAGGTTTTTGCCGGGTTAATAATAATAAAAATTATTAATATTTTAAAAAGTTTATATAATTAAGTAAATAAGTTAACGGAAATTTTCGAAATTATATTAAAAACTATAAATAAACCGGCCGGGGTTTAAGTTTACGTAACGCTTTAATAAACGGAAAAATATTAAAAGGCGTATATTATATATAAGATTACCGAAATTAAGAAATTATTTACGGAATAATAATATATAGAAAAATATCGTAATTTTTTAATAATTATCCGTAAATTAAAAAAAACTATTAAAAGAAAATTATAAATTACGCGGATATGCAAGGTCGTTGGGTTCAAGCCGTATTATCCAGGCTGAGCTAAAGATACAAAGTAATTACACCAATAATTAACACGATAGATACTCTACCTAGTACCAAATTTTATATAATTATAAATATATACGATATTTAATTTAAATAATATTTAAAATATTATAATATAAAAAATAATAAATTAGCAGATAAATTAACGAAAATAAAGTTTAAACTTAAGGAAATTAACAGGGACTGTACTTTTACGGCAGACGATATTAAATCGATAATACGGAAAACGGTTAAAGCCGGTTACGAATTATAATAGGATAAAATTTAAAAATATTTATCTTTACGGTATAAAAAATAAAGGTTACAATATTACCTTTATTACCTTATAAAACTAAAAATATTTATTAAGCTAGTTTTATATTATTATTTAACGGTTCGAACAGGATATAAAAATTTTACTTAATATTATAAGAAATTTAAATATAAAAACATAAAGTTATATTATTCGTACGAACGTAATAAAAATCCTAAATATTTAATTTATTACTATAAAGCATAAGTTAATTTTAAATTTTAATTATAACGGCTTATAAAACGCTTAATAATACGGAACGAATAAATACGTTACTTTAGTAAATTTATAAAGAATCTTTCCGTTTTCCTAAACTTTTTAAACGTTTCTTATTTTCTATATTAGATTAATACGGGGGATTTAAGGGGAAAAAAAAGAAATCCGGCGGCGCTTACCTTATACTTAAATAAAAATGCAGATACGGCTTTTAAACGGATAATAAACCCTTATAAAAAAACTTATTAACCCGATAAGGGATATAACTGTAAAGGAAATTACTACCGGACGGCGGTCCGTAAAAAATCGGTTATCCTATAACAGGAAAAATAAATATAATTTAAAAATACGGAATCGGAATTACAAAAAAGAACCTTAATTACTATTTTGCAAGGTAAAGTGCCATTAAGATATCTAGCTATATATACATATATACAGGGACTTAATTACTATTTTAATACGTAATCGCGCTTATTTAAAAGCGTTAACGTTTACGGACCTAATTTCGAAACCTCGATATTAACTTATATAACTTAATAACGTTATTCGGAACCTGTTATATATTACCTTTATTTAACCGTAAAAAGGAAATAACGTAAACTACCTTTAAGTATTACGTTTTCGGACATAACCTGCTAAATAAGTTTCTATATATTTAAGAGATTTGCTATTTATATTATATCCCCTTTGCTATTCGTATTATGTCCTATTTTTAATAATTACCTACAGCTGCTATAGATCTGCTATTTGTTAACTTTTAGTTATAATTATAATTATAACGTTTTTAGTTATAATTATTTTCTTTAATTGTAACCTATAAGGAAACGCGTTGTAATTCGGGATATCGCTAGAGTTTTAATTAATTTAAATTATTCCTTATTATGTTCTTATAAGTAAGAAGGTATAAGAAAGCTAGGTTTGGGTTATATACCTTAAAGATTTCCTATACCTAATTCCGTTAACTATTATATATATTTTAATATAATTTTTTATAACAGTTATAACAATTTTGTTATAATAATAACGCGTTATTTCGGCCATAACGGCTATCCCGAATCTTAAAGAAAGCGGCGCGTACGGCCGTGACGTTTCGGATCTCCGGGTAGAACTAGTTGGAAACTGACAGTTATGCCAGGTATATATCAGCTGGAAGGTGGGGCATATAGCACGAATAGCAAGGGGGATATAGCACAAATAGCAAATCTCATATTTAAAATGAGCGTTGCTATTCGGGCCAAGGTCGTGGACAATTTAATTGACACATTAAAAACTGATAAGTTACTACTTAATATACGCTTATGAAATAAGCATTAAAAATATTTTCTTAAAAAAAATCGTGCTATAAGATATCCGATTACAATTTATTAGTCGATATATATAATTTATTTTTATATCGTAATATAGATTTTAAATATTTTCTTTTAATAATTAATAGCTATGGTAACCAGAATCTTATTAAGTGGTGTTACATAAATTTTAATGTGTTAATTAATTTGTCCACGACCTTGCGGGCTATATTGATTTTTCTAAACGGGCCATAGCCCCACCCTGCCAGCTGTATACCATGCGGTCGTAACCCTGGTATTTCCTAGTTTTTTACTTATGATAAAATACGTTAAAACGTACCCGTTTTCCTTGATTTTTATATATCGTATTATTATCGCCATTATATACAATTCGATATAACTTTTATTAAATTAACATTTATATTTTAATTACGAATAAATATTTTGTAATTACGTTTCGCAGTAATGTTTTTCCAGGCCGGCAAAATTATAAATACGTTCCGCCGCCGTTACCGCCTGCGAAATGCTAGCGTTTTAGTAAAAACCGTAATAGGGTGGAATTTGCGGAATTTTATTAATGTAATAATGTTATATTTATATTACAATGTTAATATTAGGGTTGCAATATAACAATATCCTTAATTAACCGTTGTTTTAAATGTGATTTTAAGTCTAATTAATAAGGGGTGGTATTGCATGTATTATCGGAAACATTTGTGGGGCGACAGCTGTTATATGTGGGTCATAGCCCGTTTAGAAAAATCAATATAGCCCGAATAGCAACGCTCTTTAAAATAAACAGTTCCTAGCCTAGCACGCCCCTATGCCCTAAGGGAGGCTATAGAGCAGCCGCTACGCGGCCGCTCCCCCGGCGTTAAATACTACAACAACAACAACAACTAAAGACGAATCCAGTTTAGCTAAAGGGCGAAGCAACGGGAAACGGGATAGCTTAACTTGCGAAATTGAACGTGAGTTTCTAGTTATACCTTTTGGATATACGCAGCATGGCCATGATCGTCTTGCTCTTTTTCCTCGACAGTGGCATACCTAAGCTCCTCGTAAGGAATTACCTGATAGGTTTGGTGTATGGCTTCATGGCTAGGCATTGCCCGTTGATGGCAGCTAGAATGCGTGGTGCGGTTGGGGTGATTTTGTCTTGGACATGTTGTGCAGCTTCCACATTTTCAGCAACGCTGCCAGAATTGCTTGATTACCCGAATGGCACGCTCTTCGTTTGCTCCCAGAGACCACCGGATCATTCCTTTTGTATGCTGGATAGCCTACAGCAACGAGCCGTTGCAGATTACCATTCACCTTGACTGACCGTTGTACGAGGAGTGTTGGTGATTTAGAAGGACCGAATGCGAAAGGATAAGGTGCGGCCAAGTGACAAGTAGCGAAGAATTCTGTATAACATGTGAAACTCGATTGTCTGCAGCTATATAATCTAACATCCGGAAGAGTGTGGTTTTCTGAATGATGGTTTTTGATGTGCGGATGCGTGGGTCATTACACGGGGTAACGCGATTGGATCACACTAGGGATAAATTATTTTCCATATCCGCAGTCTCTCATTTACCCAGAGTGACGTGAGAAGAATCGCCAAAACTCAGATGGGGAGAGGAGGTTCAAGAATGTGAAAGAATGCTGCCCCGAGGGTGTTCTCAATTTGCATAGTCTAGTCAAATATTCCACCCAGCCGGCTATCTCGAAGCACGCTGGTCCCATTGCTGTTTCCACTGAGTATCATGCATAGCTAGGTTCATCGTACAAAGTGCAAATATAATCATCTAGTTGTCTGACCATGTTCCAATATTTCGGATAGACACCCTCATTGAATGTTAGCTAGAATGTATGCTCAATATTGTCACGACGTGCGTCCCCTGCGCTTACGCCACTACATCATGAGGCCATGTTCCCGAAACGGAATACAGGTTACGAGTCCCTGACCTGGGTTATCATGTGCTACTTTGGAGAAATATTAAGGAATGACGGGGTGTAAACCATACGACTGATACTTGGTCACTTTACAATGAGACTTTGCCGTAACAAAGCAAGTGTTTCTTAAAAGATAGCCGTTCACGACAATCTATGAAACTATGCATGGCTGACGATGTGGTGTACAAGAAGATCGCTTTAAATTGGCGCATATTCTGGGGATGACCATGAGCAGGGAAGGGGAAGTATCACTGCCTGCTTTTTGCTTGCTTACCTTTTCCGCAGATTTGAGGTCGGCGGTGGCGGATGCCATGTATTCTCGTGGCTACGACTATGCAAGGGCACATCCTGGTGACGTATGAGAAAAAAACAATATCAGGAAAGATGTGGAAAAGAAGACTGGGTTAAAAAAAAAAGGCGAGAGGCAAAAAGCTCAGGCCGGATTCGAAATCCCTTCCCCGGAGTTGAGTTGACCCTCAGCCCCGTCCAAGATTCCCCCGGACCCTACGAAAAACCCGGAGGTTTTTCATACCCTTACCAGCTGCACCATGAGCGGTCAAACTCGAAATACAACTGGACTGGGCTGGTGAAAGAGCAAGGCCCTATTAAGAATTATAAGGCCGCAACGTTATCCTGATAAGGCCAATACAATTATTCCCACCTCCCTTGATGGTCATTATACATGTCTTTACATAAATAAACCGATTTAATTACTTCGGGGTTTCCTTCACATAACTCTCCCTTAATACGCAATGAAATTTTAGATAGAAAAACATCCTTGCCATTGCTTATATTGGATCATGACTGTATTGTAAGCAACCTTCAATGCAACCGCTCAGAGGATGCAAAACACCCAACGGTCTGAGCTAGAGCCACGTCTGGTGACGGACGCCTCGCCTGTCGGGGATGGTTGTGTCAATACTGAATGAAAGGGCATCTTGTATAAAACATCTTTTTACCAGGGCTTGCCGCACCGAGAACCATGATAATCTCAGGCAGACTTGCTCGGGGTTCCCGTGCTAGGTGCGTCTTCTCAACTGCCACTTTTGCGCAGTTTACGATTCAGTATCTATAGATTGACATGATCTATAGTTAATTAAGACCCTGATAATATCAATTCGATGTTACAATGGCAAAATTTGTAAATATCCCAGTGGCTCGCTGTCAAATGTGGTTGTAAACCAAATAGAGAGCTGTCAGGCGAAGATGTATTAAAGTTGGGGCTAATGCGGGCTAAGCTGCAGGGAGCATGGGCTTCAAATGGCCCAAGCTCCAATGGGGCCCACAAGAGGACTGCATGCTCATCATATCCCCCTGCCGTGGAAACCACCATAGGGCTAATCTGTACTTCGTACCCATCCCTCATTCCTCAAGGGGTTTGACCGCGCTGTCCTACGAAAGCAACTGGAACTCCAGACCTGTCAATTCGGACACTTCTACCACTGGAGGAATATTAATATGGAATCCGAAATAGACAACACGACCCTTTCCACCCTCTCCCTTCTTGAAGCGCGGTTGCTCCGCATCGAGCACCTCCTCTACGGCCATGCTGTCCGGCAACCAAAGACGCCCGCGTTCAAGAGCATGAGCAACCTCGAACACCGCTTCGCGAGGCTTCTACAAGGGGTGCGCGTTTACGCGGAGCTCCTCAAGATCTGTACGTCCCCGACGCCTGGATTTTAATCACTGAATGGGGAGCTAAGGGGACTAACGTTATCCTTACACAACACAGACAAATCACACCCGGACCTCTTCCAAGCCCCGCCGCCCGCCGAGCCGCCGTCCACCCTGCTGCCGCCCGAGGCCGTCCGCGCCATCGTGCTGTCGGCCGCGTCCTCGTTCCCGGCCACGGCGTCGGCGCTCACGGCCGTCTCCGACACGCCGGTGCCGGACCCGGCGCTCAGCGCGGGGCTTGCCGCCCTGCTGCCGCGCATGCGGGGCGTCGAAGCTGCGCAGCTGGCGCAGGCGGCCGAGATCGCGGAGCTGCGCGCCCGCAGCGAGGTCGTCGTCCGCCGCTGGTACGAGCGCCGCGTCCTCGACTACTCGGACTTCGTGGCCGACGTCGAGGGCCGCGTCGAGAAGGCCGAGCGCGCCGTGCGCAGGGCCGAGAGGGCGCGCGACGAGGTCTGAAGTGGGGGCTTCGAAAAACGCCGCGTGCTAGGCAATCCGGTCGAGATTGTTGGTGGAGACTGCGCGAACAGCGGTACCCTACCTTGAGGAGATCGGTTACGCGAGTCAGTTTGCATGCTCCCTTGGTCATGCACTGTAGATCAGCCAACTACCGGGCTATTGACGCGTGACCTGGTTTTCTTCAGTGGTCCGACGCTGGAAAGCGGGTTTATGCGCCTATTCGTGGGAGCCGGCCTGGGGATATTAGCCGGCGGGTTCATACGGGTGCTGGAACGGCCCTGGACAAATTTGCCGGCTTTGCGCCAAACCGCGGTTCCGTCACGCGGCGAAGCAAGGGCTTTGCTGGAAATTGGAACGCGCGTCATTATATATATGGTCGAAATCAAGTGAAATGAGGAGTTACGAATGACCTCCTCAGCAGGTTTTCACCATAGAGAGACATGTCTATTTTAGCGAAGGGCCTGGGGACCCAGTGGTTGCCAGATCTAGCTAAGATCTCATATGGTCACGGATGAATCGGCATCGAAGGGCGGGATGTAGGATAGAACGAATGATGTGCGTCCTCAGGGTGCCGGATGAATTGGGGGAATCTCGAAGCTGTCACCGGCGAGCCCTCCATCTCTTAGGGCTATGGTAAATTAACCTAATTTCATCCGGGAGGATATCTTGAGTGTCCTAACAACTCTGCGCCTTTTGAGATCTGTATATGAGCTACTTAGTCACGGACGTCCGCTATCGCTGTCGTGTGGTTCACAAGAATAATGGGCGTCGAATGCTCATCGTCCCCCATTCGATCTCACTGTCTGTGCTAACTATGCATCTCCATATTTGACACTCGCATCATCATACCGAGTGACTCCCACGTAATGGCTGCAAACCCGTCGTCGTTCTAAGGGATAAAACATGTTTCATCTCAGACTACTTTGGTCACCTAGTTATGCTCAAATCGAGATATTTGAAATAAATTTAAAGAATATGGAGTCATCTTTAAGTTATGATCCCGTCCTAACTTGAGAATGGGGCCATTCGGTGGCAAAGGTACGATGCGATCTCTGCTGCAGCTGCGGCGATCAGACAAGCATCACACAGGCGCACGGATCACGAATGGAATCAGAACGCACCGCGACTCGGGAGCACAAGGCTACCGACATGCAGGGGCCAATGCGTTACTCGAACGTTTCAAGTACTCACAATTTTCGAACTCCGAATGAAGGCTCTCGAGGCTAGGTCCATAGTAATCCCCGACCCGGGAGAATCAGGATTGCCATAATTATCGACTGATCTTACGTTTCGAAAAGACTGGGAATAAAAGCTTGAAATGGCGGGATGCGGTCAAGCGGTCTATGAATCCGGGTTCTAATCTGCTCTTTTGAGGTTCGTGATATCTACACGGTCAACCGTAGCTGGGCCAGACTCTGCGAACCGATGGCAATTTCCAGATCCGGTGCTTATCATACACTTTCGATGCTCTTATCGACTGCGACCCGAAGAAGGTTTCTACGGGCTAGGGAAAGGTCTGTTTACGTCACTTACTACGGGGTCTCAGCCATATGGATTCGGACGACTACACGAAACCAGTAGTCTCAAACGTAGTGCCCAGCCATCCGATGTAGAATGCATCCAGCTATGATATCATGAAGTCAAGGTGCGAGCCTCAAACCATAAATGAATGGCGGTGTCAGCTGTAGGTCACATCTTGTAACCAAGCAACCCACCATGCAGCCCCTCCGGGCCTACTTTCGGCATCATGCGATTGGCTCACAGACCCCAAAGAGCTCGAGAATGGCTCATTGGTGCCGAGTTTGGGTAGAGGTGCAGGCGTAGGTGCAGGTGTAGGTTTACTCTTCGGCCGGTCGTTCCTGTGTATCCCCGGTGTGTGTGAGCGGGCTGGCGCAGACAGAAATGCGGATTCGAGAGGTCAAGTAGGGAAAAACCTAAATCGAGGAGTTCCAACTGGTGAATGTATCAAGAAGGCAAAAACCTCGACCCAGACATCTGGCCCAATTGTAGATTCGAATCGCTGCTGGGTTCCTGCTACCCGCTCCTCCTGCCCTCATCCCCTTTAGTTGTGTGGGGAGGTCTCGCCGGAGCCCCCCCTGTCGGGTCTCAAACACCAACGCTCGAACCTAACGCAACGCCCGGTCCAACCGGCTGACTGGCTCACTGCAAGCCCACATCCACGCGTACGCACTTCTCTCCATTTTAATGTTCTGTCGGGGCTGTTGGGCTAGCCGGCTGCCAAATTCTTGCGCCCGTGTTGCCGCTAACCGAACGCGGCGCGTGTGCGAATGCGATCGGGCGGTCATTGCTACGTTACTCAGCACTTAAAATAGAGTACCAGTGGCAGCCGAGCGGGCTAAAGACTCGTACCTGCGGTAGCGCACTGAGCCGTCGTCGTAAGCAATCCGAATCAACAAGACGCGAAAAACAGATTTATGTACCCGCGTTGCGCACGTGGTGCTTATGTACTCATCGGGAACGTGTAGCGAATGAATGATTGGTATCTCTTTCCTACAATTCGACGAGTAGGGAACACCCAGCTGAGGAATCATAGCAAGGCGCCAGGAGTTGTTCCCGATGTAATCATGATACCACACGAGGCAAGTTTAATACCGGCTCGGCTATTCATGGGAACCCAGACTTCGATGGTAGATGTACACACGTACCTTCTGATTATATACTTACAGCCGATGTCTTGACATTACTGTCCATAATCAATCCCCAGGCAACATGACATCGGTTTATTGATTGCGTAGCAGGCCATGAAGCGCATCATCATGTATAAGGGCATTGGGCAGGAGGTAAACGGAGCTGAGAGGCGAACATCGATATCATCGTCCAATCCAAGCAGTGCACGTATACGTAGAGCACAGCAACCCCGGGTATTATTGTATGAGGGTCTTGGAACTAATCCAGATCCGTTTCCATAAATTATGTACCTTCTTACCCGACTCATCAGGTAAGCCGCACCAAAATCTGGTAGACACAACATGCCATAATCATCCCCAGGAGATTTGCAAATACCAGGGCCCATATACAGTAAAACTGGGGGCAACTGTACAGAGATGAACAGGGCCACGTAGGGATCCTCTTTTGGGTCTTCTCCCGCTCCGCTTACAATGTTTCTCTCGACCAGGCCAGCACACCACCTGCCCTGACCTGACAGCACTAATGTACCTTCAATTCCGTACCGCCGCTGCGAACAATCTCTTCCCTCACCTTTTTCACCGATTCATTCTGCGATCCTTCCGGGCCGGTTCACACACACCACGCAAGTTTCCCTGCTTCCAAAAGCCAGACAGAATTGCCTGTACGTGCCTAGCTAGACAACCTACATATACTCCGTGCTTGCTAGATCCAGCCCTAGCCTAAGCCAAAACAACTACGTACCAGGTAGCGACTAGCTCGATATAGACAATTGTCCCCTTCACTTGAGCTATACGAAGTAACCATTCTAGATGCAGGTATTCTACACGGCCTAATTAGTTAGGTTCGGACTGAGTGCCCCCCCATCCTTTCCCGTTCCATTCCTCTTCCAATTCCCCTGGCGAAATCCTACAATAGCGACGACAAGCCCTTTTTCTCTGTCGATCTCATTCGATTCTCAGCTGGCTCCTGTGCATTGCATGTCGCAAGCCTTACGCGACTGCCATTCTTTTCGTCGTCGTAGGCTCTTCGATTTTATTCTCTTATTTTTGGTTTCTTGTCTTGCATGGTATTGATCGTGTCTGTTGTTGTCTGCTGGTGTGACCGCAAAGGAGAAAGTGGAATCTGCGCCGCCGCATAATTGTAACATCAGCCTGCAAGCGAGGAGGAAAGGGACCAAGGGGAAGATCCGGACGACAAGAATTGAAGCCGAACAAAGCAGCAACGCAACACAACACAAAACACTACGTTTATCGACCTATTGTAGTTTACCTTTCGCATTTTCGCCTCAATTGCCTACGAGCAAGGCGTCGCCGTCGATCTGGATCGAGCAGCCCGAAATCTAATCCAGCCAAAGTCGGTTCCCTTTGAACAAAGGGCCCATCTCTTTTGGTCGTATCTATTCGCACGTTTGAAAGGCTCCCCTTCTCTCTCTGCGCTTTCGGTGCATTGCAACCGTCCGAATCTTCAGTTCCTTCTAATAGGCTTTCTCCACCTGTCTGTCAAACCCACCCTCTACCGACGCTCTGCCCAACCGCGCTTGCATCGCCGGCTTTCTACGATACCGCCCTGTTCTTCCCTATCATCACCGTAACGACTTGACTCTTCGAAGGCGCCTGATCAATTTGTCTCTCGATTCAAATTATCCACCCCGACCGAGCTACCCTTTCTACTGTACGCACCTCACTTAACGCTGCCCGACAATTGATACCACGACCTCAGTCACGCTCGGAGGACCGGCAATATCACAGCGATTCCGTATACACTATAGCACCATTGTCTTTCGACCAGGCTACTCACTCATCCTCTCATCGTCCAATCAGTCAGACCAATTCCAACTCCAGTCATTCTTTCCCCCCCAAGTCTTCTTCTTGGCTTTGGCAACGCCAACTTTTCTCAACTCTATTTCGTCCCCGCTGTTACAGCATCTCTTGACCAATCCAGATCGGGGCCCGGCCCGCAATCGTCAAACATTGCTGGCATAGCCACATCCCCTTGTCTTTGACTATCGGCACGGCGACTCGGCTCTTCCACTGGCCGCTGCACAGCGCGTATTCGAATCGCAACTTCGTTGATAATCCACCCCGCCGACGACCAACTACATATCTGATTGCGCTTGCTAACAGCCGAGTCTTCGTTGTTCCTTATGCCGTCTTACGGCTCACTTCACTCTCCATCGATAAAGAAAATGGAACAATCCAGGACGGGCTATGGCCGTAAAGGCATCAAGACGGGCAACATCATCGGTGATCCCTTTGCCCTAGCGACGATATCCATTGCTATGGTACGCAACTAAGCTTTCGTTTTCCCCTGTCACCTGCCTTGTTGGTCGTCCGAGTGGCTTCAAGCTAACCGCAGTCTCAAAGCTTGCATGGATCATCTCTTTTGTCGCCTCGATTATTGGCCAAATAGAAGGGGGCAACGATGAAGAGTTCAGGAGAGATTGGGGTGCCTACCCCCCATTTGCGTGGTGGGCGTCCGTATACATGCTTTTTGTCATTATCGGCGTTTTCGTGGTTGTCGCTGCCGATGTCATTCAGACCTACCACGTTGCGCTGGTTGGTTATCTGGCCTGTGGTTTAGTCCTCACGACGTCCTCTGTCAACAACTTGGTCTACACGCCTAGCGGAGCCCGCCAAGCTGCGGCTGCTGGGTTCATACTCCTCTCTATGGTCCTCGTAAGTTTGACTATTATCGTATGCGGAGGCTGCGACGCAACATGGTCTCCTGCGGATAAACTGGGTGTCTATGAGATTGGATGCTGATTAGCGTGCATAGATCGTGTGGATATTCTACTTTGGCTCCGCACCGAACGCGATGCCTCGAGCTTATATAGACTCGTTTGCGCTGCAGAAGGAGTCGACGACAAATAGGCAAACTATGAACGGCGGCTACGGCGGCCGTCCCCACACATCCACCTCGGTCCAGCCTC
Organism: Monosporascus sp. CRB-8-3; assembly: GCA_004155055.1. Classification (NCBI taxonomy): domain Eukaryota; kingdom Fungi; phylum Ascomycota; class Sordariomycetes; order Xylariales; genus Monosporascus; species Monosporascus sp. CRB-8-3. The sequence goes on from QJNZ01000404.1 coordinate 59,981, forward strand.
CACAAATGTACACGTCGGCTCAGCTTAACGGTTTTGAAAACCCGTCGCCGGTGGGTGGCATGAACGGGAACGCGATGCAGAACTCTGCAAGCGCGCCAACATATCCCATACAAACCAAATCCCCGTCGCCCGCGCAAAACGAGCCCGAGATTGCCCAGCCGACGGAATATCCCTATCGCGCAAAGGCCATATATAGTTACGAGGCAAACCCCGAGGACGCGAACGAAATCTCCTTCGCGAAACACGAGATCCTGGAAGTCAGCGACGTTAGCGGCAGATGGTGGCAAGCTCGGAAGGAGAACGGCCAAACGGGTATTGCGCCTAGCAACTATCTCATCTTATTATGAACGGACGCGCAAAGGTGCAATTTTCGTACATCGGATCTTTTATTTTGGCGCACAAATTTTGTCACGGTCGGTCTAGGAAGGGACTCTTGACGACTTGAGGCGCAGAGGGGTATTCCAACTTTGTATCTGAATGGGTTTCTAGAATCGTGCACACAAAACACAGTTTATGACAATGTGTTGGAGTAAACCGGAGGACTTACACCGCTTTGGGAATTGATATTTGGTACTTTTCCTTCTATTTCATGTTCGATTTTCTCTTTTTCGTCGATACCTCCTGCATTTTATCTGACGCAACCCATATATTCTTACCGTTGGACTTTATGCTTTCGCCGTCGCCTACGCCACCCCTCTCCCTTTGCCGTCGTCCTGCGATCCGGTGAAGTGTGTTTACCGTCTGGGACGCTAGCTCCTTGCGTCCCAAAGTCCGGCCTCCGTGTTACACACGTCCACTTGCCTCCGCACCAGCCAAGCGTCGTAACGCGAAAACAATCCGGTAGCATGAATCCTATAGGGTAACCGGTGGATAGAAGCCAAGGAGCTCCCTGCAGGGGGGAGCGGGAGAAGTGCAAAAGCTTGTATCGCAAAGAAAGGGCAGCGGGCAGGCGGGGAACCTATCCACGAGCGGCAGCACGTCCACGTTCCCATCCCGTCAGCGACGGGCTGGTTGGTCTTTGTTTGCCTTGTTTTTATCGAGTGATGGTGAAGCGGGAGGACGGGGAGAGGGGGAAAGCTCGGATTAAAAAAACGTTGCACGAACACTACTGGTTGGTGGTGTGTCCCCTTGTTTCTCTATTGTCCACCTACTTATGTAGTCAGTAAGCTGCATACATGCATGGTTTCGGGCCTCGGCCGGATCGGGGGGCGGATGGGAGATGGGGAGATGGAAAGGGGGAGAGGAAGGAGAGTAAGAGGAAATGAATAAAAAGGACTTGAACAATGATACAAAAGAACATTATTGGGTTTCTGTGTGGCGTGACCGTGTTCCCAAGAGGGTGGGGCGGTTGAGTCGAGCTGCTGGTTTTCTGACGCCGGGTGAGAAGGAAGGCTGTCGAATGAGGTGAGGTTAAGTAGGACCCGCGACCCCGGGGGGGTGGGCGGAGCCGGAAAAGCGAATTAGCTGCTTCATCGGGGGATGCTTAGACGGCGGCTGCTTGGTCATCTATCTATGGCTTGTATCTGTAGTCCTTGTGTGGCCGGCTTAATTGGCGTAAGCGGGCACGCTGGTAACGAGCAACTAGACTGACCGCTCGGCGATGGGCTGCTCGATGGTGGTTCCGGTCACACCTGTGGAAGTGAACTACACTGATCTCTCAGAAGAGGAAAAGAGGGCAGGCGGGCATTTAGAGCAGGATTCGGATAATGACTAGAGCAGTAGTTGCTTCGGCCACGGCGGCGAAACGCAAGCACACTGCTGAAATGATATTTAGGTTTTATCTCCGGTATGATTTATGAGGTACTAGCTATTGTAGCTTGATAATTACATGTTCGCCCGGATGGCTTCCCGCTTTGTACAATATAGTAGAATATACAGCTTTCTCCCGAGGTGACTAGAGGAGGTAGACAACAACCTTGAACCATGATACTTTTTCCCATAACCCGGGAGGGAGGTCGCTTTCTGATATGGTGTGGATTAATGCATCCTGACAGGAAAGCCTCGAGTCTCCGCGTGATTCTCTCCGACCTATTCTTCGTGCACGCATCCCAGAATCTGCTCGAATCCGACTGCCCTGGGGGCTACGCGTGGCCGGCATGTCTCCTACTCCGCTGTAGCGGGCGTGATGGCGCACGAAACGGATGCCGGCTATTGTTCCCATCAACCAAACAGACCAAGCCAGTGCCGGTAACGGCGGGGTGTCAGCCTCAGCCATTTCGGTAGTTCCCTTGAACTCCACGTATCTGGCCTTGGATCCTCGACGCTTTGTCCCCTTCTTCGCCGGACGCAGGTGCCGATATGGGACCGCACGCAAGCTTCTCCTAAGCCCTGTCCCCGCTTCGCATGGAGAGCGGACTTCTTCTTTCCTCCTTCCATCGCTACCCTCTCTTGGTCCCGCGCACCTTCTTATTGTCTCTCTTCCAACACACGACCTGACCAGGACCAGACCCCATCGTTCCATGCCATTATCCCACACCCATCACGCGCTCTCGAGCCTCTTCCGCAGTTCCCTCTCCTTCTGCAGGACCCCAAGCTCGAGCCTCTCGACGCTGTACTTCAGGGCCTCCTTGCGCTGCCTCAGGGCGCGCGCGCGCAGCCTCGCCGCCTCCTCGTCTTCGCCGTTCTCTCTCTTCAGCCGTCTGGCCGCCGTGCCTTTGCCCTTGCTCCTCGCCGGCTCATGGTGGTGGTCCCCGTGCTGCAGCCGCCCCTGCTGCAGCTCCGCCCGCGCCTTCAGCGCCTCGATCCGCCGCTCCACCCGGCCGATGTGCGCGTCGGCGCGGTCGAGCAGCACGCCGATCGCGGGGCCGATCTCGTCGCGCAGCGAGGCCTCGGCCGCCGCCAGGGAGGGCTGCGGGATTAGTTCGTAGTGCTGTTTTCGGCCACGGGGGATCGGGTGTTAGTTTTCCTGTTTGTATACTGCGTTTCTGTGCGGTATGGGTGCACGTGTGTGTATGTGAATGGGTGGCGGAGGTGTGGAATTGAAAGGGGAAAGGGGGGGATAAGCGAAAATACGTACCCGAACCGTCTTGAGCACGTTGATCAGACGGGGGAAGTCGGCCACGCCCGTCCCCAGCGTCGAGACGGACGACTCGAGGAACGACAGCGAGGTCCGCAGGGAGCTCACACAGTCGGCGTAGGTTGCCGCGTTGGTCGTGGTTGTTGTCGCCATCGGATGTAAGGAGGGACGAACTCGGGAGAGAGGGTCGGAGTATTAATTGGCGTCGATCAACGGTTCTAATGATGTGCTCTGCAGCAATGTTGGCGTTCTAGGGTGACGCAGAATCCGCGTTATGGAATTGTGACCCTGTATGTACTTCTGTCCTGTAGATCCGGGGTATTGTTTGTTGGTATTTAGCGCGGGGTGGCTCCCGTGCCGGCGGGCTTTGCAATTGGAGCGCTTGGCTCCTAAGGCTAATGCAGGACACCTGCCAATCAGCAGTAACCATCTCGACGAATAGGGGTTGTCAGATATACGTAGACGGCTCATCTTCGCGGCACGGCCAACCCCAGGCTATGATTTCGTGTGATTCGGTTTCGGTCTTCCTTCGTTGATATTACCCCTAGATGTTCTGTATGAGTACCGGTTGACCCTTAAAAGTTAAAAGCCGCTCGGTCCACCCTGTACGACAGTACGAGTATTATTAGCGTATGATATGTCCCGTTAAGCTCCGCATTAATCGCCTAGCTAGGCCCTCCTAAGAAAGTGAACACACACTATCTGCCAGCCCATACCAGCCCAGCACGAAAGAACCACGATCAAACACGCCGAGGTTATAGTACTCCGCGTGTTATAACCTTGTTGCCTCGTCGTCAGTACCGGTCTGGTACCGGTACTGAGTGTGAGGCTTAATTGTGTTCTTCTCAATTCCCTGTCAGGGACCTTCTAGAGGCAGGTCTGATGCCTCTGTTGTGCTCGTTCCGCCCCCGAGATATAGTCTCAAAAAGGTTAAGACTTAGTAAAAATATCTGTCATGAATTTTAGACTTGTCCCTACCGCTAGAGGTACAGGTCGAATGGGATTCCGGGCTTAAGTAGCTTATCTTTATTCTACCCTCCAGAGTTGACGCGAGTACTATAATAACCTAATATTCGCTAGTGTTGTTTTTTGTCCGCTCTACTTCTTTATATCATACTTGCACTCTTTCCCTGGTGACTTCCGTCCAACCATAGGCTAATCGACAAGAATTCAACAAATTAGCACCATAGTTCAGAGTCGTTATCTCTTTCCCGCATAGTTAGGTGCCTATATTTAAGGGGAACCTTTCACCATAAAGAGACTACCCCAAACTGGAAGCACCATCTATATCGGGTCATTCCAGTCTGTCTCCTATTTACAATTCTTAATAGCAATGCGGTTAGGCCTCGTAGATTTTACGAAACACTGCGATGTATCATCATAGTGTTAGAGGTTCCTGATTGGTTCATCCAGTTTCCTGTATAAGCCTAATCGACAGCGTGCTTATCGGCGCCCAGACTCTATGTCCTATTTGTTAGGAGTTGAGTTCATCCTCACCCTAGCTATATCAACTGAATATTAAAGGTTGGAAAGGCTAGCTCTGTAATGCTTGAGCCAATAATAGACTTTCACGTCCGGCCACCTTAGCATTATGTGATCACCGTAAGGTTGGTGTCACTACGGAAGTTAGTGTCTATACCAGCTCAGTGTCCATCATGTCCCCTGTCATAGACGGAATCCAATGGACACCAATTCACTCGGGACACGCCTATCTGAGTTGCAAGTACTTGCACTAATGATTTGAAAGGCGACAGGCTAGGTAGTTATGCCGAACCCAAACTGCCATTGTCACTTATGTAGAGGAACTTGGGCCGGCGATGGGTATAGAAAAGAAAGAACCATTCTAAAGCTGGGTAATGTATACAAATAGGTTATTGGGAGCAGAAACACACCGCCAAATAAGGTCTGCCTACAAAATGAATAACCGAATGCCTAGACCTACTATAGCCTGGCTAAACTTTGAATAGAAGGCCATGGCTATGAAAGCTTATTATGGAATATATCTGAACCGCTTCTTTATGGGACTACGTAGGTGTGAATAATGTTCACCCAATATTTCTTTAGGAGAAGACCCGATTACCACCTTGCTAATCCAATATAGTTCTGCTGCGAACCTTTAGAAATAGCCTATCTACCAGCTCGCACATTCCATAATATGTATCTAGGTACTTGAATAGTAGGACCAGTACCGTTCCCAGCTCACAATCGCCCTACCTTCCCCTGCATTGCGAGCGTCTTTACAGATGCTCTTTCCTCATGCCGACTTTAGGTTCACATCTTCCTCGGAGTATTTGTTCAGAAATTCACTCAATTTTATATCTGGTCTTCGGGTACGTGCTTAATCGTCCACGTCTACTCCGACTCGTTGTCGTTGTTCCATTTCATGCTCTTCCTATGTATTCGTCTGCTGTCTGCTATTATTTCAGCTTGGTATCAATCGACGTGTTCGCCTTAGCGCATTCTTTTCTGGTAGTGTTTGCATTGGCATTTATAATTTGTTTCCCAGACCAGCAATTCCTCAGAATGTCCCAGGTTCCAGAGCCTGGAAACTCGGGACAGGGTCAGCGACCGCCTCAGCCTCCAGATCTTCCTCGGCCTCGACCTGTTTCTTGGCTATCACGTCTTGCTCAGCTCTCGTTTGCCGAATTCCACCACGCTATGCACCAGGAATTTGTTGAGTTCTTCTCCGTGGGTCCAAATCTCTTCTCCGACAGTTTCCTCTCGGTCTCCTAGAAGATGGCCCATTAACATCGGATCGCACATACAGAGGATGGGCAGGGAGATTAGGGCGGAACCAGCTATTGACAGGCGCAACAACTTATACTATCAATGCCGGAATCTGCTCGACGCGGTCGCTGAACGGCTACAGCAGTTTAAGAGAGAAGGAACAGTGCCGGACGACGACTGGCTCTGCGCGCAAGCCGACTACGGCTCCCTTCAGGATTCCACCAAGGTGGTGTGGATCATGGACTATGGCAGGCATCAAATGGCTACTAATGGCAGGCTCCCGGTCATTTGGGAGGAAAATCCGGCGCATCAGGAGGAAGCGCCCCAAGACGTAACGGAGGAGGAATCCCAGGCAAGACAGTTCGAGGGCGAATTCAGGGCAAACCTGGATGATTTTATGTACAGAAAGATGTCGGCGAATGAAGATAAGGAAGAAGCTAAGGAGAATAAGGAAGAATCCAACCAGTAGATGCGAGAGTGACCAGGATTCGCTGGTATACCGAACATTTTGTATAGGACGTTGGTTGCTACGGGGTCTCGGATGCTTTGATCAACTGGGATCACCTGGGATACGATGCGGCATGGTACCTGTTCTTTGTTACCATGTGAAATCAGGCCACACAGCACCTCATTCTTTATTGGATATGGTTTGGCCTTTGACGCTTTCTGGTAACTCAAGGCATCAATAAGTTGAGGGTGCACAGAACTCAGGTATACTATCTTTAATGATAGATAAGATCACGCTCTTTTAACTTAAGCATGAAAGCCCCTGTATATTCCCTGTATAATGGCTAACCTATAAAAGGCTTTGCCTAGCTGTGCGATGACATATTAATAAGGCGATAAGGGTTGTTAAACATGGACTGGGTTGGTGTCCGAGGAAGATCGGATTTGGGTTTCTATACCGAAAGTCGCTGTAGAGAATGATTCGGGCTACATTGCAACCTGTGGCCTCCGTTACGATGGTGGTATTGTCAAGGCATTGTTATGGTTATGTCTTATACTTCCCCATCTGAGTCTGAACCTGTTTTACCTTATATTATCCTCGACTTAAATATCCCCCAAATCTTAATTTATGAGTACGCTTGGCCGGTGCAATATCATAGTAAGTCTTATGTAAGCCTATCAAATCATACACTACTTTATTCTGAAGGGAGGTGCAGGTGCGTACAATTCTGTGGATGGCAAGTAGCACGAGCCACTCACAGTACAGTGTGGGTTTTTCGTTTGAGCGGGTGTCTACTTGGTTTCTCTTGACGTGATCAAATCGACCACAACGATCCCCCCATCAAAACAGCACAATTTCAGAAAAGCTGACGACATTTCTTGTCGAATTCTGCCCTCCCTTATACATATTCACTCTCCCTCCTAGTAAGTTCTTTTCCATTTGGAATTATCCATCCGAAAAGCGCCATATCGCACCATATCCATTTGTCTAGGAGAGTGGTTCCTCCACGCTTACTCAACCGGCTTTTTCGGCATGCCGTACTCGGAGGCAAACGCTCCAGATCATATTCCAGAGGGTGAGCTAGTTGAGGCACTGTTAAGTGAGAAAAGACCTGGTGGCATTGGAACGGTTCCCCTGCAAGACTTGACGCCCGAACAGCGAGCGATCACGAACTTGGTCAAACTAGGTGAACGCAATGACCGAATCAAAGGCGACCCATACGGTGTATTGGCAAAATGGTCGGGCAATGTCGCTCACCCAGAAGACGTGAGAATGGTGGGTGTATACGATCAGTATAGTCTGAACAATGGATAAGTTAACTGACGGCATCAGCTCGGAGTGCTGGGACCGGTTTGCGAGGAACTTGCCATGTTGGAGCAGAGAGACACGGAAGAAATCAGAGCCATTCAGACCCTGCTACAGCGTATCCCGATTACCGAGCCGGACGCCCTCGGCAAGGAAATGGCTACGGATGACTTCGAAGTGGTCCGAGATCTTCCCGAAGAACTTGTGGTACGGTTCCTACTTCACTCGAAAACCGTGCGGTTGATGCATGCCAAAGATCTCGACAAAGGCGATACCAAGACGTACGATCGTGCCACAAGAGCCAAAGTCGCCAAAAGAAAGGAGGAAGCGCTACTCGACGAAGGGAAAATGCCGATTGCAACACAGCAATACCTTATGGCCCACATCCTAGCCGAGAGGAAAAACGAATTTGGCGCTCGCTTCAATGCTGAAAAGGACGCGAGGCCCATGGACCACAGAAAATCTGTACTGGGCGAACTTCGCTCACTGGCACGTGAGATGTACTGGCTAGACCTCAGCCAGACGGAACGGGCTGATGCCAGGAAGGAGGCTGATAGAATGCACCAGTCTCTAGAGCCGCATGATGAACTGGCCGCCATCCGAAGTTGTTGGTATTCGGCTTGGAGCAATGCCGGGAAGGACGTGGATCCGTTCCGCAACTACCTGAAGGACCAGACTGCCGCGAAAAGCCGTGTTTGGGAATTTGTTGAGGAGGACATCTTCGTCGCCGTCGACAAGAATCTCAACGTTGTCTTCTGTAATGTCGAGAACATCGTCTAACTGCTATACGGTCCTAATGCGATGGATCTGCTGAACCGGGCCATCGATCTCTGGTCTTTTTATGCCCCCCTACCCCTGCCGGAAACCAGCCGACACGTCGTTGACCGGCACATTCGTCGGATCCACCCGGAGTTAGACCCGACGCGTGCGACCGTTGAGACTTTACCGAATGCTAAAATGTGTGTTGCGCATTACGGATGCTGGGCTGATATATTCGATACTCTTGGCCGGCACATATGGCGAACAATGGATACTTTGATCGGCCGTTTGGAGCGTCGGGTCATCCTCCTCCGGGTGTTCCCGAAGTTCGCCAAAGCGGTATTCGGCAAGGCGTCGGAGATCATGGGGGTCATGGTACAGCCACCGGACAACGACTATTATAAGGAGTGTGTGGAAGTCTTCGAGAACCTCCCTGAGGATGCGAAGTTGTCCGTTGACCAGCTTCAAGATTGGATCAGTCTGTTCGTTCTAGGTATCAACGGGTATACACAGCGCCACAAGGACATCAACGACTTCAAGGGAGGATTGGCAGGTCTGCTGACCTTGGGTAACTATGACCGTAAGTGACACGGCTGAGTTCTGGCGGAGGGTTCTAACGTGGCATTAGGGGCAAGTCTTTGCGTGCCACAGCTGAATGTGATGGTAAAGTACGCAGCGGGTGCATGTGCCTGCCTGCGCGGCAACGGTCTCGACCACCTGGTCCAGGACTATAGTGGTCCGAGATTCTTCGTGATCGGCACGAACCACGAGACGTGCAAGAAGTACGCGTGGAGGAAGCTTGGGCGGCTGCCACCTCTCCCTCCGTTGCCTACAAGGAGAAAGAAGGGTACAACTGCACGACCCGACGAACATCAGGGGCAGGCTGGAGACCTCGGCGAGCCGCTCCAGCTCGATACTCCTTGCGTCAATGAGGGCTCGGACGAGCAGTCCGACAGCGATTTTGAATGGACGAACGAGACGTTGCATGATGCAGCTGTTCTTCACTGAGAGTCCCGAGGACTGTTAGACGTGTGGGGAGTAAGAGGTAATAGGATCAGCCGTTAAGGCAGATGTTGGATTTGACTAGGGAGGGTGTATGTTGACCTTGTGATTGACCTATCTCCCCAGCACTTATTTCATAACGTTTCAGGGGAACAAGGCGGAGGCGATGATTACGGAGGTTGGGGTAGGTGACAATAATATATGACGTAGGTTTCCTAGCCGCCAAATAGCTTGAGCGTTATGCTGTTGACCCCTGACGAACTAGTATAATTATTGAGCCCACATTTCCGAAGTTCCTTATTTTCCCCAAATAGCTCGCTGTCCCGTCGACCATATTCGAGGACGCAGGTAGAGTCGAGTTAGCTCGGTAGATTCCAGGCACCGGTGGCTCTCGAGGAAGCAATGTGCTCTAGCCGCAGTGACGGTGGTGTAGCGATGCGAAAATCTGGGCTATGTCCCCGTTAATGCCGCGGTCTAAGGTCGCTCCGGATCCCCTGTCACCTACAGGGACTGCCGGTCGCTTTGTCCAGCTTCGGCAGGATTTTGTTACATGACGACACAATGCCCGCTCCTGGATTGCAGTCGCCCACCGGGAAGAATGTGGCATCTGGAAAGGGGTCGCGAACGAAACCGGTCGACGCTCGTGTGCAGACGGTCGGCATCGGGATGTGGCCGGAGTCCTCGAGAACCAGCTTCACCACCGCCTCGAGACAGTGTCTATGGAAGAGTTTAAATGCGGTGGCCTTGGCATCCTGACGTTCCTGGGAGAAAGAGGCGTCCGACCTAGCCGCTACTACGTACGGCGGTGTGTGCTTTAGAATTTAGGCTCGCGCTTTCGGCTAACGTTCTGCAATTGCTCGTGGGCTGGCACCGTCGTTCGAGAGTACGTAGCCAACTTCCTAATTAGGGCTACTTAGTGTGCGGTTTGTGATCGTCGCTTATGTCGCTGCTGGTCTTGCGTGCTTGGATTGCCACGATACCAGCTCACCCGCTAGGGATTGAAACGGGGCCAATGTTCGAGTGGAAGCCTTGGAAGTTAAATATAGCCATGTCGTTTCATTGCTAGCGCAAGGGCGTGAGGGAGTGTCAAGTGGTTTCGGTAAGGATACTTTTGAAGTAAACGTATAATCTTGCCTTAATCTTTCCGGGTCGTGACAAAATAGTTGACACCCTTCATACACTGCTCTAGGGCAACCTATATCATACGTATGTTGCAGAAATTCCATCAAACCAGCCTTAAGGCTTAAAAGAAGTTATTTTTATTGTTTCCTTGCTTATGAATTGGCCGATCCAATGATATGTATTCTGAGGTCGGCCGATATAAAATGCGATTTCAGTTGATAGCATTTCGTCTAAGGTTTGTGGAGCGAAAATAGAGTGTGCCAATTTTTTGTCCTCCACCTGCCTTCTCACTTTGGTTCGTGAGGCAGAATGCCTTTATGAGAGTCTCTCCATCGCCGACCGGACAAGTAGGACTTCAGCCAGTCAGGTATTGCATTTGGGATTCTGAGCCCTCCCTGGAAGCTAGACAAGCGCACACAACAAATCGAATCAAATATGAAGCTTTGGTCGTAACTTGCTTTCAGAAGAAATTTGGTCGTATCAAGGCTCGAGACATCAAATATATTTACCAAATCCCAATCGAACCAAACCAATTCGGCCATAGTTTCTTATTCGATTTGACGTGCTGTGTGCCCTGTAGCTAGATCTACCGATATATCACGGCTGCGCGATAACATGTATACGAAACAGATGCCGTTACTGAACCGGTAATTAAATATTCTAAGTATGTAACTTGCCTATATAAAGCGGAGGTACTGTCTTACATATAAATGACGCCTACGCTACGTAGAGGGTTCCAAGGAGGAAGCGATCTGGGGTCCAGAAATGGCAACCCCTTTTCCAAATGGGACCCACAAAAATAAAGATCAACACATGATTTTGACCGCCAAGAAGCCGCCATAGTAGATCAACAGGAGAGAACTTAGAGGTTGCTGCGTTTGTATGCGTCAAGTCTCAAATCTAGACATTTCGTAGATATGTTCGTGTTTGGGGCCTCTTCAAATCGCTAAGACTTCACTGGCCTAACGGAGCAGAGCTGAACGAAATCGGCAGAACAGAACACTGTATTCTCCCTGTTCAGAAACCTACCAAAGGGGCTTCGGTTCCGGGTTTACCTACATGCATTTCCCCGCCGTGTGCTCCGTTCCCGTGAAGAAGGGCTTCACGCTCACGCGTTACGAGTCACAGAATCGCTAGGCCCCCCTGCCATCACGCAGACGTGTCGCGGGGCTTGCGGGTTCGCTGGGACTCAGTGTCGGAGGCTTACCTACCACGCGGCCAAGATCGCTTTCGGGAAAATTTTGGAATCGCCGTCACCCAAGCCGACGTGGTTCAGCCCGGTTTAACCCGGCCTCGACGTTATCTGCATCAACCTCTCTTGGTATCAGATCACCTACAGGAATCGAGGAGTTGCCGACCGGCCGCTCTGGCACGGCATCTACCTCTACAACCCTCGGCGAAACTTGCACCCGGACGGCTGTGGCCAGAAATCCATGGTCGGCAAGGCCGCCTAGTCAGTGATGGTGCGCACCCTGCTGGCGTTCGCCGAGCTCGCTGAGAACGGTGTCGTCCATCCCTCGGTCGACTCATATCGCTTCACAACCCACGACTTCTTCCCGTACGCGGACGAGAACGTGTTCCCGAGGCTTAGCGTGGTCATGGTCATGGTCCAAGAACTGGAGTTGGACGATAGTGGGCTATCACCATCGGCTAACGAGCCATGGCCCAAGTGGTCTCTCCGACTCCTCGATGCTTACACCCCGACCTCGAGGAGCAGGTGAAGATGGAGTTCGGCGACCTCGATCCCTTTAGATCGAGAAACCTGGTGCGTACGAGCAAGTCTCTAGCCGAGAAGCGCAACGCCAGGTGGGACGCGAAAGAACCTCAAGGCAGAGCCGGGGGCCTCAACTGTGCACGGCCCCAAGACATGCTTTCCAAGTTCGACACCGCGAACATGTGACTGGAAGCTGCGCATTACCTGTGCAATGCGTTTACGGTGATGGAAAATGGCGACCGGCTTTATCACGACTTTGAGGCTTGGCACTGGAAGGAGAACGATGAGCTGGATGCCGAGACGGCAGAGGCGACGCGTACCGGACGGTTCCCTCGGTTTGAGTCCGTAGTAATGGTACAGAAGGCGCCGCTAATATAACTCTCGGATGGGAGTGACTTTGCGAACGACATCAGGTAGTTGCATGGTGGTATCACGACAAACCTACATGAGACACAAATATCTTGAAGACTCGATCTGGTCTCGGGCGGAAAGTCCACTGCGAGCCGTACAAGACGAGGTAGAGCAGATACCGGTTCAGCAGAATTCTTATTTGGTGCGTCCGTTATCAAAGCCCCATGTATGACAATAACGACGTTATGAGAAGACAGCTCCCTACGAATGTTTAGACTTCGTGCTTTAACTTCCGTCACTAGTAGGTGTCCAAACTATATATAACAAGGGTAGTGCGCCTGATATATCTCTGCTTATGGTTTCCCCGTACCAAACCTCTGATCAATATATTGTTATTGTTGTTGTTGTTGTATTTAACGCCGGGGGGACGGCCGCGTAGCGGCTGTCCCGTAGCCTCCCCTAAGGCATAAGGGCGTGCTAAGCTAAGTAAAAGCTATTTAATTAACTTACTTATTTACGTATATAAATTTATTTAGTAATTTTTGTTCGAGAACGCGTTATTGTTGTTAACGTATTAAATTATATCCTCCTTTTTCTATACGAAAATAATTTTTAGTATTTTTTATATTTTTGTAAATTTTAACGTTAAAATTTAGGCCGTAACTGTTACGTAGCCACGGCACCAAAAGACTGGATTAATAAGTGCGCACTTATTGCGCTACTTATCTAACAGTAACCCTACTAGTTATAATAAATATCGGCTATACGACGTAAGTTAAACCTTTAACCGTATTAATATTTATATAATTAATTAACTTTTTAAATTTTTTATTTTTCCGTATTTTAAAATAAAATAAAATAACTTATACGTTTTTATAACTTTCTTTTTAACGAATAAAGAAAACTTATAAAAAACGAATATTATTATTATTATTTTAAGTAATTTTACTTTTATAAAATATTTATTCCTTTACGGAACGATATCCGGTAACGGTCTTTAAATATACTTTCCGTTTACGTATTTTTTTTCTAGATAATTTTATATCTAGGAAAAACAATATATTGCAAGGAAACAGAGAGATACGGCAGAACCTCGGCGACTAGTTGCCGACTTATATATATACGTATAAAAAACCGTACCTAGATAATATATATAATTTAAATAAAAGTTTGCTAATATATTTATATTTGAAATAGTTTGTTATTATTCGGTTATTACTTTATTTTTATAATTATGCCTTTTATTTTTTTTTCTTAAAAGTAACGCGATAGTTAATAGAAGCAGATTAATACGTAATCGAATTTAATTTATAATAGTTAATTATATATAGAATAACAAAAAAGTTAGATCGCTAAAAGGTTAAAGTACGTTCGGAACGTAACGCGTAATTATATCCGAAAAACGTTATTTAACGATATAGATACGGGAAATATATTTAATCGCAACCGGATACTGTTAAGTCGGTATAGGTTAAAGATATGGTTAAATATATAACTTGTTTTTTACGACGAGATTTTACGTATTTATAAAAAAATGCGGTAAAAACGCGTTAAATTCGAAAAAAACGAAAAGCTTTGGCCGATTTATAACGGCTAGGCTAGTTAACCAACTATTAAACCAAGTCGTACGGTTTATGTTGGCAGTCGTATTATAAGAATTTAAACAACGAAAATAACTTAGTTACGTCTGGTAATACCAAGGGTATCTTAGGTAACTAAGTTATATTATAAATTATCATTATTTAAACTATGGAATTAATAAACGTATATATCTTTTATAAAAACCTGGATCTTTTATAAATCTTATTATTTTCCCAGATCTAAAAGGCATTAAATCTATATAAATTTAATTAGATTTTGAAATTAAAAAAAATTTAAATTACGTAACTTGATTTACTTAAATCCTGTTTCGGTCCGTTAGGACCGTTTCCGAAATCTCCCTTTTATTAAATCGTAATATAATTTCCCCTCTTTTAAAATCTTTACCTTTAAAAACCTTTTTTCTTTAATAAGTTAATCCTTTATTATAAATAATCATATTACTAATCGTAAATCCCGTAATCGTCCAAATTAAAAAAAAAGCTTTAAATTTTTAGCTGTTTATATTATTAAATTTAATTTCGAAATAATGCCGTATACGTTATATTTTTTAAAAAAAAACGAAATGTTAAATGATAAAGGAGATTTGTTATTGTAATAAATATGTTAAATATCGTTGTTGCTGTAATAGGCCCGATATTTTTATTAACTTTCTTCGTTATATTAAAAAAGAGAAAAACCGTTTAAATCGTAAAAAGGCTGTAACGGAAAAAACTTTACTACGTTTTTAGCAAAAGTTAAAGGAGAACCTTGTACGTAAATAACGTAATATTAATAAAATTATTAATTGCCTTTTTCGTTTTTGCCGTCAAAAATAGTTTTTTTACGTTTAAGGGGTAAAAATTATTAATTACGGCCTTTAATTTATAGATAAATTAAAAAATCAGGAACGGTTAAAAGCAAACGTATCATTTTCCGTTTAAAACAATTAGTCCATTTTTAAGACGTCCGATTAATTATCTTTAGATAACGTAAACTGAAATACCTTTAATTTCGGCGATCCCGATATTATTAATAAAATTTTTTTAGCAGGCGTTAGGTGCCAGTAAGATTTTTAACGGGTTCCCAGGTGTTTTCGGAATTTGGGTAATTTTTCTATTTAATTAAATATTAGGTAAATTTTTTTTTTCGCATATCGAATATTTTTTTAACTTCGTATATTTTCCTTTTTTCTTTTACCTTTACGTCGTTTTATATTATATATATTCTGATAGTATTTATTATTAACTCGAATAAAAAAATATAAAAAACTGGATAAAACTTAACTTTAAGTAATAATTTTAATTAATAATTGTTCTTTAAGATTTTCTTAGCAATTTTATATAGGCTAATATATTTAAAATCGAGTTTTTGGTTTAAACGTTTAATCTTAATATTTTTGGTAGCTAAATAAATTATCTCCCTTTTCGAAAAAGTTAATCCTTTTAACTTTTTCTGGTTATAATATTTATTTATTTATTTACGTACGAATTAAAGTTTTGTTTTTATTTTTTAATGTAATTGCTTAAGTTATTTTAAGGTAAAAATTGTTTTAACATTAATTAATCCTTTTTTTCGCGTTTCTTTGTAAACTTTTAAAGTAAAATTAAAATTAGCAATTACTGAAATTATTTTAATGTTATTATAATAACTGGTATTATAAGGTAGTTATTTAATAAATAACTTTTTAATTCAATTATTTTATTCATAATTAATATAATATCGTAAATATATTTTTAACGTTTAATTAATTTTTTCCGTTTATCCATCTATTTATAATCTAAAAACGCTTAATAATTTGTAATTTAAGCCGAATTATATTATTAAATTTTGCCAAAATTTTAAAATAAAAGTTATGCCTTTATTTAAAATAATTTCCGTTAGTAATCCGTATATGCTGCATATTTATCGAAAGAAAATATATGCTATTTATTCGGTATCTATGTTTTTATTATAAGGTAAAAAATAAAAAAATTTTGTAAATCGATTAACGATTACAAAGATACTGTCATAATATATACCTATAACTGGGTTTTTTAATAAAGAAAACTTCGTAATAAAATTAAATATAATTAAATCCTATAATTACTTAGCGATTAATAATGGTTGTAATTTTCCGTATAATTTGTATCGTTTAGCTTTTACCTTAACGTAAATATCGTATTGTTATATAATTTTCTATACGGTTAATTTTATTTTAGGAAAATAATATATTCGTTATAAACGTTTTAAAATTTTGTAAATTCCTAAATATCTATATAATTGATATTTATATATTTTTCGTATTAAGTTTTCTTAATATTTTTCTAGTACATGGATTTTATTTATTTTTTGATTTTTAGGTAAATTGTTATAATATTGTTATATTTCCTTATATATATTTAGTATAGATATTTTAATAATGTTAATATATCGTTATTATAAATATCCTTTTATTATCCAGTTAAATATAATTTGTTATATTTTTACCTTAAAGTTTTTTATATCTAGTTATTTACTAAAAATATTTACTTTGTTATTTTTTAATTTTTTGCAATAAATAATAACGTAATCGAATTCTAAGAGATATTTTACATAACGTAATTATCGTCTGATTAATTTTTTTATAATTGCAAAATAAAAAATGTTTTTGTAATTTATATATACTTTTACCTGGTACTGGTTTTTTTAAGGTAATATCTAAATTCCTTAAAAGCCTTAATAATAGTTAGGAATTTTTTATCGTAAATAAAGTAATTAAGTTCGGTACCGTATAACTTATAAAAGTAAAAAGTAATAAAATATAATTTTCTTTTATTATTCCGTTAGCAAATTATTACTTTTAAAGCAAAATTTAAAACATTAATTTCGAATTTTACTAGTTTATTTAGGTTATATATTATCAAGATAAACTTGTTAATAAAAACGTTTTTAAACTGTTAAAAGGCTTTTTCTATAGTTAAAGCCTATACGAATCGTTAATCCTTCTTAATAAGTTCCGTTAATAATATTACAACTTTATTTAAATGTCGTATAAATCGTCTGTAATAATTAACAAATTTAAAGAATATTTATATCTCGGTAATATTAATAGGCGTTTTTTAATTTTTAATTATAAAGATTTTCTTAAAATCCATCTTAATATATTCCGGGATAATAATATATTTTAAATACTTAATTTCCTAAATATAAAAAATACTTTTTTCTACGTTAATTAAAAGGTTAACGTTTTACAAAACTTAAAAGATCTTATAAACGTATTTTGTATATTCCTTTTTTATCCTTAAATAAATAAGGATATCGTCGAGGTAGTACATAATAAAAATATTAACATATTTTCAGAATATATAATTAACTATCCGTTAAAAAATTACTGGTATATTCGTAAATCCGAAAAGTATAACGAAATATTCGAATAATCCGTATTTCGTTTTAAAAGTTATTTTTTATTCATTTCCGGATTTAATTCGAATCTGGTTATATTTTTTTTAAGTTTAAAGTTATAAATTATTTAACATTTCGTAATCGGTTTTTAATTTCGGTAATTAAAAATAATAATATTTTATTTTTAACGGTAATATCGTTAAGTTATCGGTAATTAATAATAAATCGTAATTTTTTGTTTTTCCGTAAAACAAAGAATATTAAATATCTTGTTAATAATTTAAAACGTCGTATATATTTTTTTCGTAATTTGTTTTCCAAATAATTGCGAAAAACATATAACTTTATTTCGTTTAAATTATAAATAAAGTAAAAAATAATTATTTTGCTATTTTTAAAAATTATTTTATAATTTTATTCGTTATATTATAATAATTTTATATTAAGTTTTTTTTAAAATTTTTTTTATACCTATAATATCGTAATAATACTTTCGTTATTTATTTTGGTAATTTCTCGGGTTATATTTATAAGTTGTCGTTTATCCGTTAAAATCGTACTTTAAAATTCGCGATAACGCGCCGTATTTTTTTATTATGCCCTTTATTTTAAATATGTTTTATTTTTTTAAATAATAAGGTTTTTATCGTATCTTTATACCTGCATTTATTATCTTTATCGATCGAATATTAAAATTTCGTATCGTTTATATTTTGTTTTGTATTAAAAAACGAACGGAAACTTACTTAATTAATTTCCTAATTAATTAAAGGGTTATATTAACGTAACCATAATTTTTTTAAAATTATATCGTATTTATTTAATAAGATAATATCGAAATTAATAACCTACTTTTTTCTTTTAATAAAGGTTTTAAAATAATTAATTTCGCGTTTAACTTATTTATTATCGTAAATAAACTTTTAATTTTTGGTATTCTCGATTTTATAACAGTAACTTTTTTCTTTTTATAATAACCTTAATTAATTTATTATTTCTGGATTAATATAATTTATAGTTATTATTCCGCAGTTTATTATTACGGTATACCAGTTTTTTTTAATTCGTACTTATATAATAATGGCATTATTGCTAGTAGTTCTAATCGTTACATTTAAAACTTTTTTAAGGTATTATAGTCTAACCTTTTTTTTTCCGTTTGCTTATAGTTTTTTTATAGGTGGCGTTATTTTTTTGGGGCTTATAAAAATTTTCGCAATATTTTTTCGTCCCGATTATTTTATACTTAAAGTTTTTTTAATTATTTTTCTATACGCGTTATTTATTTTTATAACTATTTGGATTATTATTATACGTCCGGTTATTCGTAAATCTATTTTACGAAAGTTTCGATTATCTTTTCGTCGGGTAATATCGTTTACAAATTATCGTTTTCTTATTAATTATTATATTTTTCCTCGTTTTCCGAATTTTATTAACTTTTTTTAATAAAGCTCTTTATTTTTTCTTTAATTAATTTTTTATCTTTTAAGTTGGTAATAAAAGCTAGTTAAATACCTAAATCGGTAATAGTTTGCTAATAATATTTCTTTACCGTTTTTTAAATTAATTCCTTTTCCGTTTAATAATTGCATTATTCGAAATAGTAGAAAAAGTTTTTTTATGGGCATAATTCTCCTAGTAGCCAGTTTTATAAAGTTATTTTCTAATCGATCTTATTTTTATCTGTAAATAACCGTAAATATTAATATTATTATTAATTATTTTTATTAATTTTTTATTATTATTTAAAATTAAACCTTTATTAATATATTCGGGTTATACGTTAATAAATTACCTTTTTCCATTTTTAATAAAACCGATATCTGGATTTATCGTAATAAATAATATAAATCTTTATATATCGTTCCGGTTCTTTTAGGCAAAGGTTTTCCTTCCATTTATAATATTTTCGCAGTTATCTTTACAAAATTAATTAATTTTGCTTTTTTTACTATCTTTTCTATTAAAACTAAACAAATAATTTTTCTTTAATAAAAACCTTTTACTTTAAATAATCCTTATATTATTATATTACCGTATATCGTAATCGGACCATATTAATTAATTTTTTACTATCCTTTTTATCGTTTTATTATTATCTTTCAGATATAAAAATCCAATTATTTTATCGAAATTTCTTAAATACCTTATATTAAAAGGCTTTATGCCCTATTTTATTACAGTTATAATATTTAAACTAAGGTTAATTTTATTATCGGACCGCCCCTATTTCTATAAAACCTAATTAAGTTTTATAAAAAGTGGAAATCGTAATACGTCTATTTCCCTGGCTGGATTTATTAAATTTATGCCGTAAAATACATTAACCTTTTTTTTTATATCGTTTTTCGAACTGTCGATTATTAATTTTTACTATTTCGGTAATATACTTACTTAAAAAGATTAATCGTTCCAATTTAATTACCTTATTTTTAACGTTATCCTTTAATCCTTTATAAAATACGTTAATTAAAATATCATCCTTTTTATCTATTTATCCCGCTTTAACTATTAAGTTTTAAAACTTTATTATATACTTAAACGCTAATCCTTTTTATTATAATTATAAAATTTTTTATACGGTAATACGTTCTTTATCGGAGTTATCGAAATTAACCTTTAACTTTTTCTTAAAATTAAAATAATTAACGAAAAATTCCTTAATAAATATTTCCATATTGTTTTCCATTTTTTCCAGGGAATCCCTTATAATTAATTCGAACTAATTAAATACGTCCCTAGTAAAAAATGCTATAACGGCCAAAATTATGTTTTCCAGGTTATTAAAAACTAAAAACCGTAAATATATTCATACTTAAATAAAGAAACTTTAAACGTTAATTTTTCCGTTATAAAATTAAAGTTTCTTAACCTTAATTTTCGAAATATTAAAATCCTTTTTTATCGTTTTCTTAAATTACAAAACTTCCGCCTTTAACTTTTTAAATTTATCCTAAAGTTATTAACTAGCAATAATCTTTTTAATATTAAAAACTATTTTAATAATTCGAATAATTGCTTAAAATTTAACAATACTATTAAATAAAAACTTATAACGTATAACGGCTAAGCTAATTAACCAATTATTAAACTAAATCGTACGGTTTATATTAATAATTATATTATGGAAATTTAAATAACGAAAATAACTTAATTACGTTTAATAATACCAAAAGTATCTTAAATAACCAAATTATATTACAAATTATTACTACCTAAGCTATAAAACTAATAAACGTATATATCTTTCATGAAAACCTGGATTTTTTATGGATCTTATCGTTTTCCTAAATCTAAAAAGCATTAAATCTATATAGATTCAATTAGATTTTAAAAACAAAAAAGATCCAAATTACGTAACTTAACCCATTTAGGTCCTGTTTCGGTCCGCTAAGACCGTTTCCGAGACCTCCCCTCTGTTAGGTCGTAACACGATTAAACGAAACGTAATCGGTAAAAACGTAATTGTTTAATCGAAATTATTACGAATTAATATTACCGATAATATAAATAAAATTATTCGAAATTATTTAAATATTCGGGACGAATATTTAATAAATAATTTTCGATATAAAAGCGAAAAGATTAAATTATATTTATTAAAGAAATTAACGTTATAAAAAGATCCGGGTTACCGGATGTAATATATATTTATTAGGCGATAAGTTAAATAGAAAGTTTTTTATAATTGAAATAACGAATATATTACGATAATATATAAAAAATAGCCGAAAAAGTTATGTTAAAAAATTTATAGTTTTTCGTAAAAAAAGGTTATTTTAACTTTAAATATACGGATTAAATATTCCGAGACGTTTTTAAAGAATTTAAGTAAGGCGATAAGTCGCCGATGAATTTTTTTATAATTTAAAGGATTTATTTATTAAAGGTTAAAGATATCGGTATTAATTTAAAAAAGAAATATTTTAAACTAAAGTATTATTTTTATTACCGTTTACGGGAATTTGTAAAAATTAAAATATTTAAATAAAAAGTTTTATTTAAACGTTCGTTTAATATTATAACGGAAGCTGATTATATATAAACGACTTAACGTTAAGGTTAAATATTACGAGTTAAGTAAAAAAAAAAAAAAAAAAAAAAAAAAAAAATTAAAAAA
>QJNZ01000405.1:0-66930 GCA_004155055.1 Monosporascus sp. CRB-8-3
CGCGCCCCCCCCCCCCCCCGGGCGGGGGGGAACTAGTGGATTCGTTTCATCAAGATATGTGTAGGTCGGCGTGGAGAACTTCCCACTGAACTGGTAAAATATGATGGCTTCAGTTGTTTGGCTTCACCTAGGCTGTCTGTTCCGAAGGTGCCGTCTAAGGTTTAAAATATCTCCCAGCACACGGTACTGTATCTCGTCCAACCCCGTAACGCCTAGAGTTAAAATATCGATTGTGACGAAAAGTCACGTAGGGATGGAGGGGGAAATAATATTAGGACGTGCAGTTGCAGCAAGCACCCACGACCCGCAACTCAATGTGTTACGTTTTATCGGTAGCAGGCGTGGAAGCAAGGAGAGACAGGCAAATCCCGCTGCCGGTGTTTACAGATATGTCAGTAAATAAGTAATTGGTATTGCGGGATGGTGTTGGTGCGGGTATAATCCATGTGTCTCATACGGAGCTAAGATATAATATCAGTACCTAGTCCTTGTACAACGTGGTTCATGACGACATGGCTTGTGGCCATAACTGGGACCATCCTAACACACACAGGCTGCGTTTCAAGATGAGTATTCACCGGAGGCTAGTAAGTACCTAAGGCTCAATGCCTATGTACCCGGTAGCACCACATGTTTGCACCTTTCCTCTAACCTTAATCGCTAGATAGTGCCTACCTACATGTTTATGAGCCCCCTTTATTCACGTCAACCACAGCATCTCTTAGTTGATCGATCAAGCGAGCACCGAGGATCATAGAGCGGACACTTTCTCTATGCCCCTAGCGAGAAGGTGTCGTCAGTGCACGCTGATCAGTGACGATAGGAACGATCTCGATACGCAATTATAGGCGTGCCTCCGCCCTGATCGCCTTGCTCTAAGAAGCACGAGCCGAGCAGACCCGTTTAGAGAGAGACAGGGACAGCCTGGTGGGGGAGCGATCCAACCGCATGGGACTTTCCGGTTTCCTATAATCCCCAGGTTGCTCCGGGGTCTCTATTGCTGTCGGAGCCAGGTCGCAAGAAGCTTATCATATTCCTCCCTCCTTGCGCTGAGTCGCGTTTGAGGAGATCTACCCATCTAAGACCGTCCAACCCGCATATTTGGGGAGCTTGTACGGCACAGGGTGAATAAGGCGGTTGAGGTTACACTGCCAACTGCAAATGCCCAGCCTGACAACCGGTTCAGGAAATCTCACGGGCTCGGATTTGCTGGAAATGCTGAGGTGGGTTGCACAGGGCACCCATGGCGATTCGTTAGCCGGTCTCTTGGCAATTCTTGCTTCGATCCGCACATCTCATCTCCATGCTCCGGAGCAATGTCATAACTTGCGAAGGCTTGCTGATTGTCACATCGCATCGTCTTTGGGGTTGGAGCTGCAGCACGAATAATAATTAAGGGAGTCATGATTACGCACTAGAGGTAAGACGCAAGACATCATGCATAACACATAAATACCTACATAAGATAAGAAGACGGTATACTCTATCCTATCCCAGTTGCGAATCTTATCTCCATACTGCTAGTTAAGTAGATCTGCCATGAACCTCCAAAACTACCCCATCTAAAAGGTGGACAGGATTCCTGGGTACAAACTTGTAACAACCGCAACAACAGCACCGACACAACTATCACCGTCCGGTCCCATAGAACCCATTTTGCGCGACCTCGGCAACTATCCAAGCACTCATATATAAGAGCTTCTAGAAACCATCTCAACAAAGAGCCAAGCAAGGCTACACTAGTTCCAGCGGCTAACTGTGAGATGTTAGCAGTCGAGTGGCACTACTGCTGGTAATAGTATTGTCTGTCCTTCCAAGACCGAACCAAGTGGTCCCTTTGGCACGCGACAGGTACTACCTGCTGCATGGTGGTATTGCATATGTTATAATCCAGTTTTTCATAGGCGCCGAATTATTCTCTAGTGTCCACGAAGTATCGTGACAGGGGAGGCCGTCAATCTCACGCACGCATGTACTGTATAGATTGCGGACACCGACAGCCGATATATGACTGCGTGAGGTAACGCTGACTCGATGCGTGCGATGCTTATTCATCGGCATATATACAAAAAGATATGCCGAAAGCCGGGTGGTCGAATTGCTTGGTCATTGGGCTAATTCGCACCTCGGAGCAAACGAGATGTTTGGCAATCCGGGACGGAGCTGACTTCCAAGGGCTATGTTGCTAAGTGTTGCACTAGGGACTCGCTGGGTGCTGCTTGTTTGACTCATAACCTACCGCCCCTCGAATCGTGCGTCTTGGTGGGTTGCCGAAGGCTATTGGGCCGGCATGGGCTGCCCACGTTGACTAGTGGCTGCTCGGGCTCCGTAGTGGCAGAAATAGGGTCCACCCTCCACCGAGCCCTTCCATTCTGTCTGTCATCAATCCCAGCAGGGACTGGGCTCGTCGTTTTTTTTTTTGCCGCCTCTGGGCGAAGAGTGCTACCTACTGTAACTCATCCTCACATGTTGATTGCCTAGATATCTCATCCTACAGTAGTCAGTAAAATATTGCTGCTGAAGATGCACGCTTACATGGACAATTGCGAAACGCAAGGTTGACCATTCTTTGGCTAGTTGAGCCCCGTCTTCAAAAATCTAGTATGGTGTTATGGGTAAGTCTTAAAACACTGTCAGGTTTCTGCGCCAAGGTCCCACAGAGCTTTTCCCATATCGGGCGAGCAGATTTGCTTACATAATTTATTGTCTTTTATTAATAGAATTTTTGTATCTATATAAAGCAGTCCAAACAGTATTACGTATCTTTTTTATTCCAAATTGCCGGCGTTTAAGTGTTGAATATTGCCAACCTTGAATTCAGTGTTCTGGTTGCCATTTCCCTGCCGTTAACCCATGTAAAAAGCTACACCTAATTTATATAGCGTAGCTACTAGCGCGCCCCGCAGCTACATCACAGTGTTTTAAATGTTTTGCCCGATACCATAGGAAGTTAGAGCTAGCAGCGCAGCGGGACCGCCAGTACTTCCGTTATGTAATTGGCTTCCTCTTTAGGCTACCGACCGCATGGCAACATGGAAGAGCCCATGCTTGCGGTGGTATTCTCAGCTCCGTCTCCCACTCTACATCTTGAGCCTCACCTTTGTCCGCCCGAGAACTGGAGTATAGCGCGGTACATAGCCTGGAAATCATCGCCGTGTCCATAGCCTTGTGCTAGTTTATTATGCGGATAAAGTTGCGAAGACTTGTAACTGGGTAGCACTAACGTGGGATTATGTGCGCCAGGGGTTTCCGACGACCAAAGCCAGTCACCACGCGACAGGAACCGGGATGCATCATGTATCCCCCCCCGGGCAAACCGGGCGAATAGATATGCAGTATAATCGAGCGAAGGAGAGCACGCAGATCGCGATA
This sequence comes from Monosporascus sp. CRB-8-3, assembly GCA_004155055.1. Classification (NCBI taxonomy): domain Eukaryota; kingdom Fungi; phylum Ascomycota; class Sordariomycetes; order Xylariales; genus Monosporascus; species Monosporascus sp. CRB-8-3. The sequence continues at coordinate 3,373 of QJNZ01000405.1, forward strand.
CTGCGGGCAGGTATAAACTGCAGTTCAAAGAAGGGTCGTCCGATAGTAGCCCTCTGCTGTACAACTAAGATCGTTCCAGCCGACGTGACATCTCCGGCTAATGTCGTTGACTCGTCCCACCAGTCACCAGCCGCCTCCAGTATTGTATCACACCTCGGTACCCCCACAGAGAGACGCAGCTATACAGCACCATGATCCATGTATATCGACGCCATGGCGAAAAACGACCTTTCGGGTTATATTTGCCTCTGCTAGTTTCGGTCAACAGCACGTGTTCTTCACATGTTCTGGAGTAACTAACTAGCAAGCCGCGATCCGAGATCAATTCAAAGTCAGCTGGGTTCTCCCTCCTATAGGAGACAAGAACAGCTTTGCCTTGAGTCGATTGGCCGGTTTAGCCTTGTCTGGACTTCGTCAGCCTCGCCATTCGATCAGGCGGCTGGAAAACCTGGATCCCGTGACTTGATTGCTTGGTAAGCGTCACATGAACCTTCGATAATGGGCCGAAAGATGGCGATTCTTCGATTCTCAAACACGAACGAACCCCAAGCACGACGCGCAAGCGACTCGGGTTCCCTGGTTCCCATCATCACCGGAAACAATATAGCTATTACGTACACACGTATCATCTCTCGACCAGAAGAGGATTCATCCCGTCTTCGCTGGCCTGTGATATATCGAGTAACTTGGGACTCCCGAGCATTCATTGGCCTGCTTCGAGATTCGAAATGCCCGGCGTGGGAGGGCTAGAGACACAGACCACACCGCCGTTGGAGAGGCTGCTGGGAAGTCCCTTCTTCCCCTTCGCTCACCGCCCTTCATTCCCGCCACGTGCCAGGTGCCACGACGCACGACAGCCACTTGCTCTTACGCCCGTCCTCAGTAATGCAAATTATTATCCCGCACGGCAGCATGCATCCGTCCAGTCCACTCAAGCGTGCCGCGTCTTGCGCTGGACCCTGAATCTTGGCGCTTTCCCAGGCTAGGGGACGCTTGCCCCCCACTAGTCTAGCGCCGGCCGGGAGGATCGAAGGACCCCTTGTCTCGCCTAATGCTTCCAGAATACTTCCACAATCGTCATAGGTCCGGCAATCTGGGCCTCGTGGCCGATGTCGCTGCCGCATATGGAAGGTTGTGATACTTCATCACGCGTTAACGGACGAACCACCCCATATATGGGAGATTTTTTGTATTAACCGCCTTATAGCAGCGCAGAGATTACTGACGCTGTTGCCGTAAATTCTATTTCCCACGCCGAGGACTTGATTTACCTTATGCGACTCTCCGGATATGAGATGGGCAGCAACCGAGCAAACCCTAGGGGAAAAGTGTCTACTATAATCTTTTGGACGCCTCTGTGCGATCCGCATTACTCGCTTCGGTTCGCTATCTGCCTGTCTTGCGACAAGGTGCTCGGACCATTCGATCCGGATCCAATAAAGCTGCCAGTATTACTACGCTCCCGTGCACAACAGTCATCAACTCCATCATCCAGTGCGCTGGCTCTCTCGTGATGTGACGTGCCGCACGAAGTTGGCCACTTAGCCAGTTCTTGGGTTTGGAGTGTTGAACCCACAGGTAGGCATGGAGGCGGCCTTCAAACCAGCCGTAGTTCTCTCGTGTGACGCAAACCCCTTCGACAAATCAACGACAGACACACAAGACACATAGGCGGCCTAACTAAGCGCCGGGGCGAAAAGTCTGGGGAATGGGTCACGTGCTCAGCTGAGATCTAGCTCATGCGTGCGACGGAGCTGGCTGGCGCCTCGCGACCCCCTGGTCCTCGCGTGGATGCCCATACGCGCAGTCCCACAATGTCATCCCCATGCTCTGCTCTCCTGGCCAGTACTGTGGGCTAATCCTGTTGACGGGCTGAAAGCGACACCGCAGCATAAGCCCGTGGGGTATATACGTAGATGCTCCTCCGAAGGAAGTTTAGATAAGAAGCAGAACCCGCCACCTAGGGAGCGAAGCAGACTCGCCCTCGCAAGCAGTCCCAGACCATAACAAGCACGGACAGGCGCGCCACCGGCGCTCAGAGCCGTCCCCGGGACATGAAAGTGTAAGGATGCCTGCCAGGTCACGCCCGTAGAGAATGCACTATGTACATAGTTGAGCAAGTCCAGTCCAGCCCAAGTTCGTCTCGACTGAGCCCTGTAGGTATACACCTCTCCGGATAAGCGATAGGAACATGGGATCAACACATGCTCACCGTACCACGCCTACAACAGCTTGTAAGCTAGCTTGGGAGATGAGATATGTAGGGGACTGTCTGAGTATCGAGACGTTCGAATGTTCGTGGAAGGTCTCATCTGCTTATCTGCCTCGACATATGCAGAGTGAAGCGAAATGTACGTCAGTTAGGGGCGGGATAAGGATAGAATTAATCCCTTCTCCGTCAAGGCCAATATGGATGAGTGCGTCGTGTAGGATCAAACCTTCTTGGTAGCTAAGGGCACGATACTTAAGAGCCATAGCGGCCTTAGATCTCATCTGTAAGGTAGACGACGCCGAGGAGGCACTTTGGACGGCATCCCTTACGAGAGCTATAGAGGGGATATTAACGCAAAGCCCCCCTATGACACACGTAACTGTCCAAATGAAGGGGTATCCGGAAAAGGAATTGTATCTGTTGATAAAAACTCAATTGTATAAGTGCTCCATCAACCTTTAAGCTCAAAAATAGGATACGCCGCTAGCCCTTAAAGACCAATATACCACCTCTCCGGAACATATGAGTACAGCTCCAGCTATACAAGCCGCCTGTAACGCCAAAGCAATGCCGCGAAGCCAAGATAGTCCCCCTTGGATATGGTACCGTCGTCTGACGCCTGATAAACCTCCCAGCCCGTATGCAATGCAACTGCCTCCTAGGTGTCTATATCGTATGGATAAGACACGCAGAGAAATATGTTCGTTACTCCGCGTAGGAAGCATTTGTGAATTCGTCCAAAAACCCCGTCTTCGTCCTTCGTATCGTACACAAAGAGTTGTAGTGGCTCCTAGGGGCCCTCGAGATTGCGGCTAGAGGAAACGAAACCGGATAGCCGAAACAACGGAGCACGCTATTTACCGCTGCTTGTTAACCGTATGTGAAATCAAGCAAGGTCCATACCCTCTGAATCCTCCATGTCCGAAGGTAATGCTTGTGTTCGATCACTGCTGATGCTATCTTTTCTCGCAATACAACTATCGTAGCGACCGCGATAGCCGTCGACGTATTCGAGCTCGTCGCCTCCTACGACTCGGCCTTCCATATCGATCTCCTGCGACAGCTCGACCAGGGCTGAACGCGGTAGACGCAGGAAGTCTTCGGTCCGTACAATGCGCCCCCAGTGCGTCAGACAGAATGCGGCAGCTCTCTTGCGAAGCCACTCTTCGTTCGCAAGGCCGGCACAATACCAGATTATGCAAGCATGCTCAACATCAAGTTCTTTGGACAGACGGTTAACGCAGAGAAGCCGTAAGTGCGGGATGTTGTAAATGTTCGACATCACTAGGAGGCCAGCGACGTCCGAGAGCTCAGTCACGCCGTCATCAGCATGGATGCTATCCGTGTAGAGGTAGTAAAGAAACGCCTTGACGACAGAGTACGGTTCCGGGATGTGCATCTTCTTTGTGTGGAACTCAGCCATCTGAGCGTTGTATAGGCGTGCAAAGTGTGGCCAGCGCGCCTGCAGAATGAGTTTATGGACATGGATCGGGGGAGAGGTCGGTGCATCAGGCGCAAGCCAGTTCTGGTCGGGGGAAGCTTCGCCGGCACGGATAAGACCCGAACTCGTCCCGTCTTCATCCTCGGCATCATCTGCATGGGCCGTAATAATGAAGTCAGTCCCACTGCCCGTCTCGGGTGGTTGGTTGAATAGTTTCGCAAGGTCAAGGCCAAGACCCTTGGATGGCTGCTCTCGAGCTCGTGTGTTGTGAGAGGGCCTGGTCTGATTTCGGGATTCAGGGTCGAAATTGTTCCCGAGGAAACCGTAACGCCGTAGATCAATCTCCATGATATCGCTCAGATACTCCTCGAACCCATTCGACGCGACATCATTGGCTGCGTCGGTAGGGCAGCCCAGCAACCAGGCCTTAGTGCCATCCTCATTCATAGTACAATAATGCCACCGGTATCCTGGTTTGAATATCTCACGGCCTTCGGCCAGTTTCTGCCAGCGAAGTGCTACAAGATCAAGTGCCGACAGTGAGCATTCCTTGGAAGTAATCGTCGCGGCGGGCGTGACAAAGTCGAGTAGCGTGCCGGAAGAATAAACATGGAAGTGAATCCCGGAACCCTGCGACGGCACATTACTCCCAGAAACGAATTTTAGGGCGGATATTGCGCCAGGGGCCATGGGCGCGTAAGTCTTTAGTTGGAAGGAAGGAGTGTTGACCTGGGCTGTACGCGAGTTGGCAGCATATCCCGAGGCGCCGATCACTGCTGGCGGTCCCATCGAGTAAGGGACTCGTGGGGAACCGCCGACGCGGTGGATTCCAGCGTGTCTATCTGAGGCCGATCCGATTTGAGGGGGTGACTCGAACGCTGGGCTTCCTTTGAGATCGAGCCACCATAGATCCCCTATCTTATCCATGTCCTCACTCAGACCTCCAAACACCCAGACACGATTATCCCTATAATCGTTAGAAGAATGCTCTCAGGAAAGGATAACAGACCACATACCAGATATATGCGGAATGGTCAAATCGACCCACAAAACGCCACGACCTTGACCAGGTATACGTCTTCAGATCCAGATAACAGATATCATCCAAGACATAGTTATCGTGTCCAGTGATGCCACCAACAATGAACAGTTTGTCCTCGTGTAAGACCGCGGCGTGGCGAGCTCGACCCTTGGGAATGGGCCCGTGGACGTGTGGCTGGGTCCAATGGGCAGTCTTCAAATCGAAGATTATTAGATCCGAGAGGTATGTCCTGTGCTCGTTCTCGCCTCCGAACACCAGAAGCTTGTCACCCTCGTATAACGTCGCCGTGTGACCTGACACAACTGGTTAAAAACGGTTGCACGTGGTTGTACATGAAATTGAAATGCGCCTACCCATTCGTACGCCGGGAATATCGCCGTAGTTGTCAACTAGGCTCCATTGGTGACTGACGAGGTCCAACTTCAACACATGATTGTATACCTCGTCGGTATACTGGTCGAAGCCGCCAAATGCATATATCTGGTTGTTTCCACAGTATGTAACTGAGGCATTGACCAAGCAGGCTGGTCGTTGGCCGAGAGTTCGAGTGACCCTAGGACGGTAGCCATCCATCATGCCCCTGTTCTTCATAGGGGAATTGGGCATAACGAAGGTGTTGTTGGACGAAGATGCGGACGCTGGGGTCGCAGCACTGGACGGGGCTGGAGGTAGCAGGGGCGGTCCCTGAGGCGCCGGCAATGCGCCCGAGTTGACAGGGCCCCCAAAGAGACTGTAGCTGGGGCCGGCTGGAGTCGATGGTTGGGCCATATCGTGTCGTCGTTGATGGGAGTTACGATATTACGGCACAGTCAAGGAAGTTAGTTGCCTTGGGAGCAAAACACCAAGGGCCCGATGGTGGGGTTCAATGATGTCTGAGTTCGTTCGATTGTTCGTTCGTTATTTAGACATCCCTAGCCATAAGCAGCAGGGTGGATCTAAGGCGGCTAGCACGTCCGATGGAGAAAGATATCGATGGCAGTTGAAAGAGAGCAGTAACCTCGGTTCAACCGTAAGCCTGAACAAAGGTGAGAGATCAGAGAGATTGGTAGATCGCTGCCAACTTCAGATAACCTTGGAGTTGGTAGTCCGACGTCTCCCCTGGATGTCCGAAGATGTCAATTGCTAAGAACAGGGTTAGGCTTGATAGATCCACGTGGTTCGGGCCTGGTCGGGTCTGGATCTTTGAACGAGACATGAAATTTGGAAAGGGATGACCAACAGGGCGCTGGCCTTGGCAATACGCGCCTAAGCAGCTCAGCCCTCGGCCTCGCCCGACTACTTATCTACTTATCGCTTATCGTTCTTTATCTGATAAAGGGGCACAGACCACTTGGTTACGTTTTGACTATGTCCCGTGAAATTAAGAAATTAAGAAATTGCGCAGAAGGGGTCCGTGCAGCAGGAAAACTGGAGCTTTGGGGAGGCGCAACGGTTGCCCTGCACGACGGGAAGGCCCCCACCCAAAGTCAACATCTCGCATAAAGGTTGCAAGTGAATTGGACATTCTTCGAATTCTCTCTCTCTCTTATTTCTCATGCTTCCCTCAATCCCTCACATCCGTCTCCCTCTCAATACTCTCTCTCTGCCGCTTTAGCCTTAAAAGCTATCATCAAACAACCGCCTTCCACGAGCAATACTTTGAAGTCCACTAGATCTTATCGCTGTGCACAGCCATCTGATCGCCCTCCGACTAAAAGGCATTCTTCGTGAAGGCACCACTTCGATATATCGAACACACGACGACGATTGTTACTAACCCATATTAAAATTCCAGGAACCTTTAGCTAGAGTCTCTTGGAGCCTGTTCGATCCTTCGAAGCTCGCTCTCACTCTCACAACTCCCCCGAGACATTGACTTGTCATTCGTCGGAGCTAACTCCTATAGATACTGTCCACATCCTAGATCCATCGCGCTAGACAATATGGCATCAGCTGCAGTATCAACACCTATTAAGTCCCATAAGGGACTCTTCTCCTCCCGTACCGCTGGCGGACGGATGCCCCTGACCCCATCGCCCCGTCAACGTACAAGCACCACCGCTGTGCCCCTGAACCTGGACTCCTCGCCTTTCACACCCGAGAAGCACTCGTCCAGTCGCGAGGCTGGTCGGCCAACCGGCAAGTCGGTGTATGGGGGAACCCTCTTCAAGTCAAACTCGAAGTCAAACTCGAGATCCACCTCGCACCGCGATTCGCCCAAGTCCAACATCGCGCGCAGTGTTTCTACTCCCCGCAAGGCTCTCGAGCTTGGTGTGTCAGACTTCACTCTTGTTGGCACCGGAAACACGAAGGAGTCGTCGAGCCCTAAGCCCAAGAAGGTCTCTCAAAGACAAAAGTCAAGCAAGACCACTATTACCTACGCTGCCGACCGATTCATCCCCAACCGCAGCAACAGTTCAGCGATTGCCAACGTCGGCTCCGGAAAGCTCGACGTCCAGGACAAGCAGCGACCCAAGTCTAGCAATGGCGAGGGATCAAGAGTCCTGAACTCGGCTACCGATGACGCCATCGCCGCCCTGGAAGATCTCAACATCGACGAGGACGACGACAACGCCACTTACTCGCGCCCCTCCCCCAACAGTGCTGCGTACCAAGACTCTCTGGCCGACGCATGCGGCGTGAACCTCAACACCCGGATCCTCCAATTCAAGCCCGCGCCCCCGGAGTCGTCGAAGCCTATTGATCTTCGTCAACAGTACAACCGACCCTTGAAGCCGGCCAACGCTAGCTCGGCTCAGTTCAGACGCCGCATTGCCACGGCGCCCGAGCGAGTGCTTGATGCTCCCGGATTGATCGACGACTACTATCTCAACCTCCTAGACTGGAGCACCGGAAACCAGGTCGCCATTGGTCTTGAGCGGAACGTCTATGTCTGGTCCGCCGACGAGGGCAGCGTAAGCTGCTTGATGGAGACCAGCCCGGATACCTACGTCAGCAGTGTTAAGTGGTCTGGTGACGGTGCCTACGTCGGCGTTGGTCTTGGAACTGGCGAGGTTCAGATCTGGGATGTCTCGGAAGGCATTAAGGTCCGAAGCATGTTCGGTCATGACACGCGTGTCGGCGTGATGGGCTGGAACAAGCACCTGTTGTCGACGGGTGCCAGGAGCGGCCTCGTTTTCAACCATGACGTCCGTATCGCCGAACACAAGGTTGCCGAGCTTGTCTCCCACACGTCCGAGGTTTGCGGTCTCGAGTGGCGCTCGGACGGCGCTCAGCTCGCGACCGGTGGCAATGACAACCTTGTCTCTATCTGGGATGCTCGCTCCCTAGCCGTCCCCAAGTTCACCAAGACCAACCACAAGGCCGCTGTCAAGGCTCTCGCCTGGTGCCCATGGAACATGAACTTGCTCGCCACAGGTGGTGGCTCATACGACCGTCACATCCACTTCTGGAACACCACCTCCGGTGCCCGAGTCAACAGCATCGACACTGGCTCTCAAGTTACCAGCCTCCGGTGGAGCACCAGCTACCGCGAAATTGTCAGCTCGAGCGGCTTCCCGGACAACTCGCTGAGCATCTGGAGCTACCCCACCCTCGTCCGCAACGTCGAGATTCCCGCCCACGAGAGCAGAGTTCTTCACAGCTGCCTCAGCCCAGACGGACAAATGCTTGCAACAGCAGGTGAGTTGACCGAATTCTATTGCATTTCATTCTGATACTAACTTCTGTACTTAGCTGCCGACGAAAGCTTGAAGTTCTGGAAGATCTTCGAGAAGAAGGCGGGCACTTCGGCAGGTGTTGGCGCCAGCGGTTCTTCCGCCAAGGCACAGATGGCCAAGCAGATGACTATTCGGTAGAGCACCACCCGCGCGTCTGACGAGTGTCAGGATCGTCGTCATCAACAGTAGGTATTGCAAGGTTCCATTAAGGTATCTCTGGTACTGCGGTTTGATGTCCTTTCAGCGCGGCGTTGGGCGTTCTCTTTAGACCCTAGGTTAGGGGGGAACGAATAGCCTATGCGCAACGAGTTGGCCACGAGTTACGATAAATGTCATGGCACGGGAAGGATCATCGTAGAATGGAGTCTGATAAATTATTCTGTATATTTATCGTTGGAGAGATCGGCTTGGGGAAGTCGGCTGATGTGGCTTGTTGTCCATTAGCAGGTGCGGAAAAAAATAGCTTAGTCAAGGTATCGACCAACAATTGATACGAGATTGACTGTTTTTCTAAGGATGCATGTTACTTGGCCTTTGAGTTTGTGACATACTCGATTTGGCAACGATCCTGAGGGGTAAGCTGAAATGGCCGACCAGCGCGCTTACGCCATAGTATACTAAATATTCGCATTTCAATCAGAGCAGACGTGTAACGTAATGAAAGTCATACTAGGGTGTGTCTGCGCCCTACGAAGTACATATACGAAACCACGTCCGAACTGAAGAGAGCTTAATGTTGCTTTTTGATTATTCTCGTAGCTGCCGGCCACCTTACTAGATCGCGACCTGTGCTGGGAAGCTAGTATTCTCAAGCAGATGAATTGAATACGAACACTAAGGGGGTTCAGCGGTCTCTCTTCATGTCTTTCACGGAAATTCCAATTCTAGACCTGGCCCTGGCCGGCGACCCCGAAACCAAGCCTCGGTTCCTCGCCGATCTGCGCCACGCGCTGATGGAGGTCGGCTTCCTGTACCTCAAGAATGTGGGGATCCCAGACGCCCTGTTCGAGCAGGTCATAAGCGAAGGCAAGGCGTTCTTCGACATCCCCCGGGAGGAGAAGTAAGTGCGCGCATCTGTTTTCTTATTTGGGATCTCCCGCGTGCCAAGTGACACCAATCCCGAGTACCAGGCTCTCGGGCCCGTCGTCACATGTGATCGGGGATGTCGGACAAAAAGATTGCGAGCTAGCTACCCTGAAGAGACATCGGAGAAAAAACAGGGAGGCTCATTATCCCGGTCCACATACAGGCTCAAGATCGAGATGAAGAACGCGCCCTCGTTCCTCGGCTACTCCCGGCTCTCGGCCGAGATCACGGCCGGCGCCATCGACCACCGCGAGCAGATTGACCTATCGACGGAACACCCCCTACCAGGGCCCAACGCGCCGGCGCATCACAACCTCCTCGCGCCAAACCAGTGGCCGTCCCCCGCCGTCCTACCGAACTTCCGTCCCGTCTTCACCGAGTACATGGAGCGCATGGGCGCGGTGTCCATCCGGTTCACGTCGCTGATCGCCGAGGCCGTCGGGCTCCCCCCCCCGCGCCTTCGACAAGTACTTCGACCAGCCGCGCCAGCAGCACAAGCTCAAGGTCGTCAAATACCCGGACGCGGCGGAGCTGGGGCTCCCGGCGGACGGGAAGGAGGGCCGCCATCAGGGCGTCGGCCCCCATAAAGACAGCATGCTGACGAGTTATCTGCTGCAGGCGAGTGGGCACCGGGGACTACAGGCGCAGAACGCTCGGGGCGCGTGGGTCGACTGCCCGCCGGCGACGGGCACGCTCGTGGTGGCAATCGGGCAGGGGCTCGAGGCGCTGACGCAGGGCGCATGTCGCGCGACGACGCACCGCGTGCTGTCGCCGCCGGCGGGCTCGGGCCCGCGCTTCAGCATCCCGTTCTTCCAGGGCGTGCGCGGCGACGCCGCGTTCGAGGAACTCGAGGCCGTCGGCGTCGGTCGCGTCCCCGACGAGGTGCGCGAGCTGCGGCGGCGCATCGACGGCACGCTCGGGAGCGGCGGCGGCGACGCCGTCGAGTTCACGTTCCGCACCGGCGGCGCGAACGGCGGCGCCCGCACCCTCGGCGAGGCCACCCTGCGGAACCGCGTCAAGAGCCACCCGGACGTCGGCGAGCGGTGGTACCCGGAGATTCTAAGGGATATCCGCGAGCAGCAGGCGCGAGAGGGACGCGAGAAGAAGGCGCAGGGCGCGAGTCGGCAGGGCGGCGACGCTATTGATGTTAGCGGACCGGCGCAGGCGGTCGAGGCACATTGAATAGTTACAAGGCCGAGGCCTTAGTCTAACGTAATATTCATTTGCTCGTTGACTCCGTCAGTTACAAAAAGCCTTTGTCTATGCTTCCTTCGAACACCTGTTGCGCCGTCGCTATTGCACACATAGTTGCCCTGCGCTCTAATTATGGAGACGCCCTGTAGGAAAATGCCGCCAGCCTCCAGGCGAACGGGCCACACATCTATGCCTCACTCCTCGAGCCAAGGGAAGCACTCTTTCACTGTTTTCCCCTTATCCTTGTGGTCCAGGGCATGTTGCCTCAGTCTATAAAACCTAGTTAGACAAGTGATCAGAAGAGCGGCTACTCAGAACGTACATGTTATCTGCGACAGTGCGATTGAATCCGCGCCTGCAAAAGCCACAGAGCTTTTCGTTATTGAACTTGGCATTCTAAAGAGTATTTGTTAGTCTACAACGAGATAGTTCGATACTGTAGGACTTTACAGTCTTCAACTGGGAGCTCCCGGTCGTCTTTGCATTTTTCTTGTTGGCACGCTCACGTTTCTGCGCTGCCTTGGCTCCCTACAACGGCACCTTGCGTTAGTATCGGCAGGTACATTCCCAGAGCTGAATGTCCGGTGGTTTTAACGTACGTTGCCGCCGCCCATTTTGAGTCTCTTCTTGGCGTGGTTTTATTTCAAACACAAGGGATGAAAGGTCAACAACAGACGACGGAGCTGCTGTGGGATGATGCTTTGGGTGCAAGAAGGGACGGAACGGAATTTTGTGACATGGAATTCCGGCCTCTCCAGATCCCTCTCGCAATTTTTATCTGTCCGTTTCTGTTTGGCCGAGGGACGGGAGGTTCTGGAACGCCAATCATCCATCCGGCCATCCTTATCCAGTTAGTCTTACTGTAACCTTCACCGCTCTAAGGATGCAGTCTTAGCCCATGTGGACCCGTGTTTCGGAGTTGTTTACATGCCATTCGTAGAAAGTCTAAGTTAGGTGGTTATTTTAGGTTTCCGATGGTGGTTGCCCAAAACCTACGGCAGCCTAGATATTACGTTGTAGGGGATTATGGGTGGTAGAGATTGTTGTATTGGGAATGGTTCTAGCTACCTCAGGGCAGCTGGAGAAATTGTGCTTGTATGTCATAGCCCCACAACGTATATAAGTTTGATACCCCTATAAGTAAGTTGATACCGTATAAGTCGAGCAACATCAGAGACCTCGGGTACGATGATGACCTCTCTAGCCTCTACTTGGGGTGGTTCGAGATACCCGCGGCATAGATCCTTAAATGATTTTGACTTCTCTCTCAACCTTATCCCGGAATATGTCTAGGGCCCTGGAGCCCCCAAACAACCTACAGACACCGATGCGAACGTAAGCATCTGGGATCTGGGCTGGATGGAGTACAATCCCCCAGCCGTTCCTTTCGCTGGCCTCCTTTGCACATGAGGAACAAGCCGAGGGCTCGTTTCTGGCGCGATATTCGCTACCGGTCTCTCCTAAACCCATAGGTGGTGGCCTTTCGGCGAATGTAGCAGCATGATCCTCCTCTGGGTTCGCGTGAAACACTAATTGTTCATTGCTCGTAGCTTGGCAACATGACGCCGTAAGCAGTACCACCAGATTTCGTGCTTTTTGTAGGGTCCTCTCGGAAACAGTGCAGTCGAACGTCACGGTGCCTAGTTTGTCTGCCAAATAGCCGATGTTACCTCCTACCTTGAGTCCTGGTACCACCGTCACATCGGAGGGTAAGTGCGCTAGCTTTCCACGTAAAATGAGATATGCATTCTTGATTCGGCCGTAAGGACTGTGTCCTTCAAATGTTGCACTGTATTCAACCACACCGATTTCGGACTGAACATGACTCGGTGCCGACTCATAGCATATAAACGCGTTTACCCCCCCATATTCAGATTCGGTTTCCGGAGGAATGTAGCTATATGGGCCAATGAACTCGAAGTGGGTTTGGAAACGAGAAGCCCAGCTCCAAGATGGGGCAATGTAAGGGTCTGGATGGTAGACGACTTCAAGAACAGCGTCTAAGCTTTGTAGGGGCACTCCCATGTCCCAGAGGAGCTCGATATGAAGGTTCCGCTTCCACATACCGGCCATATAAGTGTCCTCTATGATGTCCCCACAAGCCCTGGCGATGCCAGCGATCGAAGGGAAGAAGTCAGTATTATATGTATATTGACGGCCATTGACAGCCACCATGTTCCTCCAAAGATTCAAGGCGTAGCGTTTCGCCATTTCAGAACGATCTTGGGAGGTTTCCCCGTTCAAATACCACCGGAATCCACTGAGTATATTCGTGCCGGTCTCCTTATAATAATTCTCGGAATATAAGGCGTTCTCGCAGACGAAGTGCAGCATGGACTTTCCAAAGAAGAGGATACGAGAGGCGAAGTTCTCTTCCTGGAACGTCCATCCACGTTTGCTCCATGTTGAGTGGGCCATATCACGAAACAAAGGGGGATGCAGCGATGTTCCCCAAGTTGAAGTGACTCCGCGTCTGTCACTGTGGCATTCATAGAGCGTCAAAAAACCACGGATGTGCTCATGAACGGTTGACTGAAAATATATATCGATGCCGGGAGGCCGTGGAGAGAGAAAGCTGTCGAGACAGGAGTGGGAAGAGAGAGGACATATGGTCAAATACGAATAGTAATATACGAGGCCCATCGTCACATTCTCTCTATTCCAGTCCTCGTTATCGCCTTGGATAATGCATAGAGAATCGACCCAGAGATATCTGATGCCCAAGGTTCTGCAGACTCGTATAGTGTCTTTGATGACTGGCGTGACTTGATTCTCGGGTATATTTTCACAAAAGGAGTGAAAGTTGCTACGTGTTGTCTTGAGCTGTCGGGCCGCATCCTGCACTGGGCCCCAACAGTAGCTCAAGGTAGCATAGTTTATAGCGACTGATGAGGATATTCCATCCCTCATAGATTGTCCCATCACCAGCCGTAAGCCTGCAGTCTCATCCTCTCCAACATCGATCAGACGTGTGGGAAAGAAGCCGGGTTGTGAGGTGACATGTCCGCAGTTTTCTTCGCAGTTCGAAAGTTCGTCCTTGATCCACTCGATGTTTTCCGGATCCCAGGGGTCTTGGCAAATATGGCCATCGGTCCTTAACCACTCAAGTATATTGTCTGCGTTACAATTAAAATCCCATATTAAGGGCAGGGTGTCATTGGAGTGTACGACTCACCGCTTGTAAAAATCGGAAATGCAATATAGGCAAGCGGTTTCTTTTCCGTAAGGCTCTCACATTTTGCATCGAAAACCTCGCAAAGCAGATGTGAGAGGCCGTTCTCTTCGTCTTCGTACTTGTATATATGAGAATGTATGCATTGATAACTCGATCACCAGGGTTTCCTCACGTTTCGGTTCCAGAAATGCCCTCCCCACGCATAACTGCACGTTATAATGACTGGCCCATGGAAGTCGAGATTGCGTCGGAGCAAACCTCCTCGAACCAGTGTGCAAAGTTCGCAGCCCGCAGTAGAAGATATCTTGAGAGATAGGTACTCTGGTGACACATCATCCCAATGAATAGTGGGCTTGCAGAGGCGGAAGCATCTATGTTCCTCACGTTTGTGCCGAAGTGTCGGGATCCCATCAGGGAGATTGTCCTCGTAGAACTCTTCCTGACTGTCATCGATTCGGGCGCCTACTGCGCAGCGGTCACAGAGATTAGCTTCCCCATTGCTTCCTTTGACGATATTGATGGACGCGGGCATTTGTACCCCTAATTATGAACAACAGATATTTGCTTGCAAGCCATCATCTTTCCCTGAATGCTGGGCTACCCCTCTTTAAGGTCGATTAGAGGAAAATCGAGTTATGGAGGCGACTGGGGACCGGCGCCTAAATGCAGTTATAGGCTGGAAAATAGGCGCCGTGTGGGGAGGCGGATTTGTGACAGGGATCTGGTTGGTGATACCGAGGCCGGCATTATCCTCATTATGCATGTTGGTCCAACATCTTCGAAGCTGAGGAGCCTGTCACAAGGCAGCGGGCCGTGGCACCCGGGCCCTTTGCAAACCGAGTCTTTGCCCCATCGGAAAGGGTGGATGATAGTTCCACTGCATCGTGTGGCTTAACATCATTCTTATTAGGAAAATCCTCGTTTTAAAGGCTATTTATGAAGAGATATTGCATTTGAAGATTGCGCTCTATCTGGCGGAAGAAACCTACGACTCGGGTGTACGGGGAACACCATCGGAAAGTAATCATCAATCGTGTAAACCACAAGCCTAAAGAACACGTGATAGCCTCAAACGAAAACCTTACGCTAGTCTAGGGCTGCGTCATCTACCGCATGTCATCTACCAAGTGCTACTTGAGTTCTGCGGAAGCAGAACTTTAGGCTTCCTTCCCGAGCCTGTCTCGGACAGCCATCGTGACGACCACCGGGCCGCAACCTCGTGCCATTGTTCTCCCCAGACGACCGTACGGTGAGAGGCGACCTTCTCTATCTCGATGGTGCTCAGCTTAGCGAGGAGATCGGTAGGTGAATATTCCCGCTCGATAGAAGGGTCTTCCCGCGAGGCCTTGAGGAGACCGCCGAAAACCCAAAGGTCGTGGGCCTTGTAGTACTCCTTTTTATGCCATACCTTCTTCCTGTCATACGAATCCAGCTCGCAGATATCCATTTTCGAGCACTTGAGATTCGTGAATGTCTGACCAAGGAAAGTCCAGACCTCCGTCCATCCTTCGGTTCGGTAGATGGTGCAGTCATCAGCGACTAGCTTCATCGAGCTCAACCGCTCGAGAAACTTGGCGGATACCTTCATGGGTTTGCTCCACGGCCCAACAGACCCGGGCAACTCGTTGACGGAATAGACATCGTCGTTCCGAAACCAGTGTTTTGGGTCCCACCAGTTCTGCAAAGCAACATTGCGATGGTAACCGAAACCATTGTCCGGCTGCACGTCACCCGAAAGGCTGAGGCGTTCGGCCTGGATCACCACCGTATCTAGTTTCGGGTTGAAGGGAATTGTACTGGTGTAGGCAAGCCATAGCATCCTACTGCCAGCTAATAGGCCCTAGTTAACTGGTTGTCGGCGTGTTTACTTTAACTAGTTGCTGACGAGTTTACTTAGTTAATTGTCGACAACTCTTTACCTTCCTCGAGTTGCGCACTCTAATCCCGTCTATTTAACTAGTTATCGACGACTTCTTTGTTGCGACAACGCAGGAATTGTAGCGACGTGCTAGGATGTCCTGGGAACTGCAACGTCAGTTAGGTAACTTAGAAGAATTGCGGGGCGGTTTCGAGTTCTAAGAACTGGCACGACATCCTAAGTAGGGTACCGTATTGTAGTTATAAAGAAGATGAATTCATCACAGTATGTAGCAGTGCTTGTGGGCTCCAAATAGTTGCGCCAAGTGTCCAGGCTTCACAACATTCTTCACCTTCCCACAGTTGCATGCCCGCTTCTAGTTAGTTTAAGCGAGTGCTGGCCTTATAACACGGTCGTGTACTGATCGAGATTTTATAAAGGCGACTCCTGTTTTGGGTTGGGGGGGGGTTTCAAATACGCGCGGTGACTATTAGCAGAGACGTTCAAATAGGAGCAGCGATTACTGGCGGGATGTCCAAGTAGTGGCGAATGTGGACAGGGTGTGTCAGCATAGACAAGTACATACGGTTTGTCCCAGTCTAGGCGGGTACTAACGGGATTTTTATACGCAGTGCGGCTGCAATCATAGAAGTAGATGCGCAAAGATTCTTGCAGCGTGGTCAAGACGTCCTCATATGGGCAAATGTGCGGACGGGATTTCTACGGTGAGGGCACCCGTAACCGCCAATCAAGGTGTACAGGAGGATCGGAGGGTTCTCGCCACGCAGTGAAGATATCTTTAACATGAAGAAAGACGTATGGCTAATAGATTAGTTGTGGCAGTTGCCTCGATAGATATTATGACCATGGAGTAGTTGTTTCGATAGGAATTGTGACACACGAGACAGAAACTTGACGACTTGTGTTTTATACTATACAGGGCTGGGAGTAAATTCAAGTGTGCTGGACGATATGGCGTTCTTACACAGACTTCTTCACTCCACATCCCACAAGAACCTCAGCCGAGTCCGCAAAGGAAAGACGCGGCTGTCTTCCTCGTTCGGAACGTGACACACGTAGAGGATAGATTTTCCGCTTCCATTTAACTATCAGAAGACATTCGGCTAAAAAGATACAACAATTTGCTAATAGTTAAAACGTCAAGGACACTTGGAGTTAAAAAGAAACGTTCGTTCACGATAATTATGAGACCCTGACATCACACACTGAGGCATATATGGCTGAAGGAAGATAATTTATCAGGTTGACTTCTAAAAGGTCCTAGATAGAAAGTGAGGGTAGCGAAGCCTCTTTAAATATATATAAAAACAGTTGTAACGGAGAGAAACCTGCATCCGGAATGCATGAAACAATCTCCCCTAGAGAGCTGATCAAACGAAGCCAATGCTTAGTTGTCTGATCGCCTTTAGCTAGGTCTGACAATAATATATTAAGGAGTTGTTTGCGGACTTGAAGAGGTGGTTCCCGCGCCTCGTTTTCCCGATAAGTGATGAAAATAAGCGTAATTTCTATCATACTTTAAAGTGAATAGCTTACTTGACATGTTACTCTCATTATTTCCATGGGGGATGAACGACAGGTATGAACAACAATGCATATCGACAATGACAGCAGTGGAAAACAACACAAATTTTACTCCATTGTATGTACCAAGCAATGTGTTAACAACTCCAGCGTCTGGGCTTAATTCATGAATATGCTGTCCCACCATTATTATCGAATCTAAACCCACAGCTAGGTCTAGGCCCATAGAACTCGGTCTTGGCCCCTACATATCAGTCCCCATGTGGGACCACCCTACGGCTATCTTCGGTAGCCATTTCTCATCAGGGTCTCATAACTATGATATCCAACCCTATAACAAGAAGAGGGGAGAAGAGGGGAGAAAAGGGGGGGAAGGGGGGAGGGTTGAATTCATTGTAGCAATGCCTGCTGCTACATTAACCACCGAAAGAAATACTGTACGTCTGTGGAGTTGTACAGAGACTCTAGTAAATGATCACTGTTCATAAGAGTTGGAGGCTTTTCCGCTAAGTTCCATTGTCCGAGGGTATTACCTACATTTTGACTCAGAGCTGAATTGTCTATAGAATATACCCGGAAGTACATGTTGTTTTGTTTATGTTGTCCATCAAAGTCTGCCCTTTTCCTTTCTACACTCCCAACTTCCTTCTTGGAGACGGTCATGCTCAGGTTCAAGGTAGGTACTCCTTGAGGGGACCTAAAATAGCGATGCCCATATGCTACGCCTTGGTCTGCTGGATCGTTACCGAATTTTGTGCCATTGACAGTCTCAGGCGCAGGACCGCGTTCGACCCAAGAAACCAATGCGGCGATAAAGTCTTCTCTTTGTCAAGACCTATGCCCTGAGAGGCCGCATTCCTACCTTGACTTAGAACCCGAGCCCGGGGCTATCATTTACAGTGGGTCACGCCTGAGATGGTAAATAAGCGGTAGAGATTCATCCATGTCGTTGGAAGAATACTTGATTTAACTGGAGAGGTGCCTGTAGATATGTATCGAGTTGAAGCTGGTGATCTGCTGGCCTTGTAGGCCATGATAGGTCAATATCTTACCCCCGCTCTTTTTGAAGCTGAAGTGACGACGGCCAGGTTAGTACGCCGCCTGGATTCTTCTCGGCCGCGACCAAGGCGTTGCTAAGTGCATGCCCTCGGGTGCCAATTTTGAAATTTGCGTTAAATCGACAATCTAAATCAGCTAAAAACAGTATCTATCGGACCTAATTTCCATCTTGGGCTAGTGAAGTAGTCCCGTTACTGCTCCGCTTAATTGGCACCCGAGGTGGTTGCTGAAGATATGTTTGACGGTCTGAACTTGGACAGCACTTAGACATAACGGACCGGTGCAATTCCCTGACACAAGGAGAACATCTAGTCGGAAACGGCACAGCGTCGGGTCTTCGATGACTGCGTCTTTGACGCCGCTAAGGCCATCACACTTCCTGAGAACTTCGCTGTGAATTGTTGTATTCCACATCCCCGTGGATAGGACGCTATCGGATTCCACTATTCCCGGGGTAGGTAATAACATCGCGAGCTACGAATATTAAGGTTATTGAAGTCTACGGCGGGAACACTTGCGAAGATGCCGTCGTAGTCTCCCTGGAAATATCTCGGCAGCTTTGATTCCCTGTCTCAAGCCTAAATAACAGCTTATGAAGTACGATTTACGGGTAGTTTCGTCATAAAACAGGGCCGCAAGTTTGTTAGCGGCAACAACGAATGTATGTATCCTGCGGAGTCAGGTTACGATTTTTTTCTCTCAGAAGACCCGGCCGGAACGGTCTTACGATCTCCAGGCGAAATCCTTAAGTACGACTTCGTTCTTGTAGAACGACTCTCCATCGGTCCCGCTATGACCATCGTTGGTTCCGATCGTGGTGAGCCCATTTGAAACCCCGTGGGCTATGTCTTCGTACTTGATATCTTCCCAAAATTAGCTACCTTCTGGCACAGACGACGTATCGAGAAATAAAGGGGCTCCACTCCACTTACACCCGTCAATACCCTGGTTGCCTGTAGCCAGCGTTCGTCCTGTCCACGACTCCGGGGGTTACATGTCGTACGTTATACGAGACCTATTGGGAGTCCGAATCGAGAGAGCCACATTGCATATGTCCAGTGTGATGGTCTGGCTCTTTCGATTAGATGTTAGGTCATTGTTCGGAAACGTCAGATTCGTCCCCGCCGACACAAGCTGTAGCTTGGTTCAGGTGGGATTGTAGACGTGTTCCTCCGGCGTGAAGGAAGCGCATCTCTCCACGAATCCACTGCTAGTCCCTCTAGCTATCCCAGATATCCATAGAAGAAGGCTGATCACGGTTTGCAACGTCATGACTGGAACTGTGATATCGCAGGGAGTTCGGAGGATGGCTATTGGGGGGAATTTAGGGCTGTAAGGCCCAGGCGCTAGAATACTGCTGCATATGGCGCCAAGAAAACATATGTGATTATCTGCTTATTAGATTCAGAGACAACTCGTACGCGTAATTTCTGTGAGCCAGTACCCCCCTTTGCCCCCTTATATGAGGGCATCCGAGTAAGAATTCTTACGGTGTTTGTCAATTTTGCCGTGATCAGTCAAAGATTTGGATACCGGTGTTCCAATAATTTCTCTTGACCCTTCATATATCCAATTTTCATTGTTGTTAAGTGGCCTAAGATTTCATAAACAGCTCCGTAGGTGTTGATAAGGCTGGCACCTCCTCGTACAGTACGTGTACGCGTTGAGTACTTCACTCGTACAGCCGTTGGCGGGTAACGGTTAAAGTGGGGATCTACATAGGGAGTTAAGACTTGATTGGCGGAGTTACTTCTAGCACCAGTATGTATATTCATCGACGTACTGTGGTATCGGGCAAAATATTTGACAGAGTCATGTAGCTGTAGGCCGCGCTTGTAGCTGCGCTATACAAATTAGGTATAAACTTTGGGTGGATTAACCGTAGGTACATCGCCAACCAAGTTATCAAATTAGCAACTTTTTAACGATTAACTATTAATAACATGCTTAATACATAAATATATTAAAGCAAAATTATTTATGAGATTTAATAGTTTTATTTGTAAAAGACTAGCGAGTTGTGGAAGAATTTAAGCTAGTCCGATATGGAAAGACGCAGTGGAACTTTAGCGCAGCGACCTGCTACTGTAGTGTGTTAAGACTTACCCATAACACCATACTAGGGCCGGCCCACCTATACATTAGTTGATCCACACAATGCACACATCTTCCTACCTCTGGCAACCCACGACACGACCCATGAAGGAAGACCCTTAGAGTTTAATCGAGATCATATATTGATACATTATACCACGGCCTAAGCGGGTGCTAATTGCAACAGTAATCCCCGCCCGTTTTCTTCGTATTCGCAGTACTCAAAACCCACTCAAGGGCGTCGTTACAAACATGGCTGCTAGGGTCCCTTCTGCAGCTATCATTTCAGCTGCCGAATTCTGGCGTTTGTTGAGCAGATACGACTCGCTAATCGACGCGATATCATCTGCTAAGCCAGGTGAGTCCCGGAGACGCCCGCTAGTTAAAAACGAATATCACCTAACGGGTGTTTCGTCAGCCAAGTCGAGCCAGAAGACCCTTCGTGAGCTCGACAAGTTTCGATATGAGGAAGCCGTTGCGGCGTTCCAATCTGAGAATCCGAAGCGCCCCATGACCCATGACGATGTCAAGACCTTGGTAGATTGGAAGTTGTGAGTGCCTCTTTCTTCTTCCTGGTTTCCTTCCAGTAGGTCCCCTGGTCCTGGTAAGAAATAAATGGATTCCTCCTGATCTACGGTCGGAGGATATCCTTAGGGATTGACCGGCTGCAATATCAGGGTTGTACGTAGCATTCCGTCTCCTTCACACGGTCTAAACCACACCCCCACCGTTGCAGCCATGGTACCTACCGCGCGTCAATAAAGCATGGGCAGAATGAAACGTACACGCGGATTGTCTAATTCGCCGCAGGCGTCATGGGAAGTTCCGCCCAACCCTCATGAAGTTGGTGTCGTCGAACGACGGGGCGACTGTCAGGGAGGTTATCCAGCAAGCGATGAAGCAGTACTGGGCCAATCGGAATGCGTCCGAAGCGCTTGGTGCCATAGCCAAGCTCAAAGGCATTGGCCCGGCTACCGCATCTCTGCTCCTGTCGGTCCATGACCCGGACCACATTATCTTCTTCTCGGACGAAGCCTTCTGGTGGCTGTGTTGCGATGGGAAGAAATCTACAATTAAATACAACACGAAAGAGTACGTGGAGTTGAATACGGCTGCGCAGTCCGTCATAGGACGCCTACAGGTCAAGGCGACCGATATCGAGAAAGTAGCATACGTCCTGATGAGACAAGAATCTCCAAACACGACGTCGGTAGATGGGGAAGGTGTTTCCCTATCCGAGACGAATCCCGCCGAGATAGATTCCCCGAAGGTACTAGCAAAGAGGAAGAAAGGCGGCTCTATCGATGTCGAGGTAACGCCGGAACACGTCAGACGTTCCAAGCGAACGAAGGGTCCCTGAGATATGGAGGTTTTGATAGCCCACTCGATAGGTCTTACTACATATACCCGCACGTTATGCGGGCTGGTTAGACTGAATCCGGAAAGCTGTGCGAGACAATCACATGCCAATGGATCTTGCACGAGTGGCCATATCGTAGCGAAAGATATGGCGCTGTGTCGGTGGAGCGTCCTCAATTTTCGCCGCATGGATAGCTAGAGCATTCTCCGGCTTCCCGAATTGACCCACATCGTGAATTGCTCTCTTGATATTATACGATATATAAAACTAAGTAGCAATTTAAAACTTTAGTATAAATAATATATATAGCACCATCGAATAGTAAGATTATATTAATTTAAAAGGATATATTTAATCTTTAAAGTATTAAAATATTAAAATATTATAATATTTCTTAGTTTTTAAAATAATGTTATATTTTATTATTTAGTAGTTATAATAATACATTTAAAATTTCCTTTAAACTTTATTTTATATATACATATTAAAATAAAGCTAATTTTATTATAATATAATAATTATGATAACCTTTTATTTAGTAAGTTATGTTTTAATAACAAGCTTAAATTTCAGATGTAGGGCTAACATAGGATTGGGTTCAACCCCTGGCTAGTGACGTTCGAACTGGGGTGACAATTCTCCGAGCTAGCGACGACGGGTCCATCCGGTTCGTCGGGCCGCGGGAGCGCGGCGCAGGAGCCGCTTGAACGAGCCAATAGCCGGCGACCTCTTTCGCCGCGCAAGGATCTCAACGTCTTTTTGGCGGAGCCTGCAACCAGGAATATCTTCTTATCTCTCCGGAGTCAGGTGCCGGATATCGAGATCGTATCCACTTCCACGGGAACGCAGTGAGGCTAGATCTCGGTCTGTGGGTTGGTGCATCTCGGTCCCACCTCTCGTCTCGCAGGCCAGCGGAGTCGACAAGTTGACAATCTCATCCGTTTGTGCATCTACATTCTTTCCATTCGCGTATGTAGGTCGTATTGGTGCAGAATGGCAATCCCCTATGAAAGGAGAGGTTATCTCCCGGCGAGGCGACACCTTTTCGTTGAATCTCTCCAAGCACCGGTTCGATCCAGTATACACTCGGATTGGGCGACCTGATCAAGCCTCTGTGCCATACATTCTATCCGTTACGCATTGATCGAAATGCCGGGCCTCACTTCTGACGGCGATGTCTCCGACGCGAGCACTGGGTTCTGTGCCTCATCCTCAGGTCCTCTCCCGCTTCCGGATCGATTTGCCAAGTTGAAACGAAAACTCATCGCCGGCAACGAGGCTGCCGTTGCCGATTCGTTCTATCGCCTGCTGCGCCAGTTGAGGAAGGAAGCGGACCGCATCGCCGCCATAGGCTCTGACATCATACCCACCATCGACTTCCTGGATATCCACGACCAGGACTGCGAGGCGGCGTTCTCCAAACAGCTGAGGAAGAGGGGAGTCGCCATCATCCGGGGAGTCGTCCCGCCGAACGTCGCCGAAGCCTGGAAGGAGGAGACGCAGGAGTACATTGACCAGAGCCCGTACCATGCGAAGGGTTTCCCGCCAGATGATCCGCAGATGTTCGACCTCTACTGGAGCCCGGGACAGGTGCGAGCCCGCGCCGACTCGAGGATGTTAGAAGCCCAGCGTTTCGCCATGCGCGCGTGGAGCTCGAGGAGGGAGGACGCGCCTGTCAGCAGCAACTACCCGGTCGTCTACGCGGACCGCTTCCGCATACGCAAACCGGGGGACACGTCGATGGGGATCGGCCCGCACATCGACGGCGGTAGTGTGGAGCGGTGGGAACCGGACGGCTATGGGCGGGGCGGGACTTACCGGAAGATCTTCGAGGGTCGCTGGGAAGAGCATGACCCCTGGGATAGTAGCGCGCGGCTCGGCGTCACTAGCGACCTGTACAACGGCGCCGGCGCAGTAAGCAATTTCCTAGAGTCATCATTCATCCCCCCCCGCGTCAACCGCGGGCCTCTATTGCATAGTTCGGGGAGATAAATTTCGGGATGGAATCTTCTACGAGTCTGACACCGAAACTATGCTGTAACCTCCCAATTACTGGCCTAATCAACCAGAACGAACAATTACTGACTCCAGACGCTGCAGTGTAGCATGTTCCGGATGTTTCAGGGGTGGCTGGCGCTGAGCCCGATCGCGCCGGGCGGCGGCACGCTGCTCGTCTGCCCGATGCTGCAGCTCACGACGGCGTACCTACTACTGCGGCCGTTCTTCTCGCCGCGCGTGGGGCCCGACGGCAGCGGAGAGGCCGACTTCCTGCACGAGAGCAACTGGCGCCTGGACACGCGGCCGAGCAGCGTCGTGCACGGCGCGGTGCCGGGCCACATCCAGGAGCTCAGCGCGGCGCTGCACCCGCACCTGCAGCTGGGGCGGACGATGGTGGCGGTGCCGCGCGTGGGCCCCGGGGACTACGTGGTGTGGCACCCGGACGCGGTGCACGCGGCCGACGTCATCAACGCAGCCCCCCGCGACTCGACCGTCCTGTACGTGCCGGCGTGCCCGCTGACGCAGACCAACGCGCTGTATCTCGCGAGCCAGCGCCGCGCGTTCCTGCTCGGCCTGCCGGCGCCCGACTTCGGCGACGGGAGCCGCTCCGCCATCCGGGGCGGCGAGAGCGAGCACCTCGGCCGCCCCGGCGTCCAGGACGTCAAGGACGCCGGCGGCGAGGAGGGGCTGTGCAGCATGGGCCTGCTCGCCTTCGACGAGGAGCGGGCCGCCTCGCGCGTCGAGAGGGAGCTCGTCCGCCTCGCCAACGGCATCCTGTTCCCAGACCGCTTCGACATGTGCTACAAGCGGCCGGCGAAAGGCGTGTGATTCGGGATTTCATCAAACACAGCTGGCGTGTGGTCATTTCGGTATTTTGGGCTTGCTCGTAAGCAGCGATTCTGGTTACAATTCTAGGAAAGGAGTTTCTTTAGGCGCGGGTCTGTTTTCTGTTTATCACCATTTACAGAAATGAGGGAAAAGGCAGTCTAGGTGTAAGCATCAATACGGTGGGGCGGCGGCTTATACTATTGGCGCATAGATAATAGGCCGGTTAGCGAACGCTGGCGAAGGGAACTAATATTCTTGCAGCCATCATCTCTCCCACGCTCTATCTAATTGCCCCGAAGGATTTATCCTCGTGTATAATGGGATAGATGGTAAGCGATCTTGGTTGCCTACGATAGGTTTTAAGGGCAGCGCACCGGCCAAGCCAAGTTAATTCCAGACCGCAAAATAGAAGGAGCTTTGACAGACCAGTTGAAAATGCATTTTATTTCACGGAAGCATATCGACGATGAAGAGAGACATGGTATATATACTCACCTACGGACGCAATGAGGATCGCTCATTCGAAAAAAAAATTTAATCTCAATACGAACGTCCGACTGCAGTCAGCGACCGTGGGCACGACGTGTTCGAGTCAACTTATCTATGCATTCAGCAGCTCCGTTTGGTTCCAATGCAACGTGGCATGTCTATGCGAAGATCCGTTGAAATGTCGCATTTGGTAGTAGACACACGTGTGAACGGACCTACCGTCTTTCGTGCACACCGAGATCCGGATCACGAGATACGGTATGGCGACACCTTCGGTACAGGCCACCACACGGGGTACCTAATCTAGCGCCCCCCCGATCGTCCAAGACCTCCTGCGCTGTAGGACAAACAAGAGGTCCCCCCCTTTTTCATCAAACCCAGCCCTCACAGGTCGGGGTGTAAGTAGGCAGAATCGGACCGTCGGACGAAGCGCTGACCCAACAACACGTGCTCCGGGAAGAAAGCACCCGATTCGCGGAATCCAGCGGCATTACTTCGAATGCTCCTTTTGGGGTTTTGCAACCCCCGGCAATGGTATAGTGTTCCACATTGGCTCAAGGCGCATGCCATGGTAGAGGGCTTTTGCTAATGACGAAATTTTGGCACAAGAGGATTACAAAATGATGGCGTCAGGCCTGTTCCTTGCAGGAATCCGCTGGTTCGTCTGTTTGTACTGCAGTCTAGAGGCGCCGTGGGGAACGGGGATAAGGGGATAAGTGAGTCTTGGAGTAAAGATACTCGGGTGGGTATGGCGCCGGGGGATGCTGATAAGCTTGGCCTGTTGATTGGTGCGGAAATCAAATCGGCCTTTGAGCTGCCGAACGACAATTCGAGTCTCCGTCTCTAACGCGACAGCTACCCCACCATCCCCTCCTGCAGGAGGCGCCAATAGCCTATTAGCGTTGACGAACCATTGGGGAATGAAGTTGAAAGGATTGTTGTCTTGCCACCCCCACGAATCAGGCGTCGTTGTAAAAAATTTGGCTTTGGTTGCAGTGGACCGAAGCTTCTTGTGCTAAGTGCCTGGAGCCGTTAGTAGAGGTTCGGATCCTGTGACCACCTAATTCCTGGATAGAGATCCGGAACAACGAGGAACTCCACCGAAGCAAACTTGAGGTTGATCATAGGTTACCTATATAATGGCTACAGCCCCTCGTCATGATTTGGGCCCTCCCTGGGCCGGAACAAAAAAGGAAAGCCATTTCTTACCCGAAAACCAACATCCGAAATCGCCATCTTCTCTCTGAGTGTGTCTGCCCCACTGTCGAATAGAAGAAATGATTACGAAGACGGTCGTCAAGCCTTCGAAGGCCAACATCGGAGTCTACACGAACCCCGCCCACGACTTGTGGATCAATGAGGCACAACCGTCAGTAGAGAGCGTGCAGGATGGCGAAAGTCTCAAGAATGGAGAGGTGACGGTTGCCATCAGGAGCACGGGCATCTGCGGGTAGGCCGGCCTCTGTCCCACCTCCTACCACTGTGGTGCCCAAGGAGCGAAGCTAATTATCTCAATAGATCGGACATTCATTTCTGGCATCACGGCTGTATCGGACCCATGATCGTGGACGGAGACCATATCCTGGGTCACGAATCCGCGGGAGAGGTCGTTGCGGTACACCCCTCGGTGAAGCACCTGAGGGTCGGTGATAGAGTCGCGATAGAGCCGAACGTCATCTGTAACGAATGCGAACCGTGTCTAACAGGTCGGTACAACGGTTGCGAGAAGGTGGAGTTCCTGTCGACACCGCCGGTCGACGGCCTGCTAAGGAGATATGTGAACCACCCTGCCATCTGGTGCCACAAGATTGGCAGCATGTCGTACGAGGACGGAGCAATGCTGGAGCCTCTGAGCGTCGCCCTAGCAGGAATGCAAAGGTCTGGAATCAAGCTGGGCGACCCCGTGCTGGTTTGTGGAGCAGGACCCATCGGTCTCATCACGTTGCTCTGCTGCCAAGCTGCCGGGGCCTGCCCGTTAGTAATCACCGACATCGACGAGGGGCGGCTGAGATTCGCCAAGGAGCTGTGCCCGTCGGTGGTCACACATAAAGTAGAGCGAATGAGCACGGAAGACGCAGCTAAGGCTATTGTGCAAAGCTTCGGCGGCATCGAGCCGGCCGTGGCGATGGAATGCACGGGCGTCGAGAGTAGTGTCTCGGCGGCCATCTGGGCTGTCAAGTTTGGAGGCAAGGTGTTTGTCATCGGCGTCGGAAAGAACGAGATGAACTACCCATTCATGCGCTGCAGCACGCGGGAGGTCGACCTGCAATTCCAATACCGGTACTGCAACACATGGCCGCGGGCCATCCGTCTGGTCGAGAACGGCGTAATCGACCTAAAGAAACTGGTCACTCACCGATTCAAGCTCGAGGATGCACTTGAAGCGTTCAAGACGGCGGCGGACCCGAAGACTGGAGCCATCAAAGTCCAGATCCAAAGCGAAGATTAGATGGAACTCCGGAGGAAGAGGCTGCAGTATCAAACCTGACACCGAGCCTGTGAATCGGATAATATGTGTAACTTAGACTTCGGATTTGTGTTACGGAAAGGGACGGACAGGAGGTCAAGCCGGCGCATAAATAGAAGGCTTGGTCGAATGATATTTATTCTGAGGGGTAAGATTTATGAGAAGATTAGTCCGGGAACGGATGTGCAACTTTCCAAACCTTGATACCTCGCATAGATTCATATTTGTCTGTACCTACTTCATAAGATGCGTTAACGAGGCTGCTGGTCTTAACTGCTCGATTCGATTACATAATTGGGATTCTTTGAATACCGGTATTGCGCACATAGATGCTTAGGTAAGACGATTAGCTAACCCTGATACGGTTAGCTTCCGAATTTCGATCGGCGGTTTCCGTTTGCTACCGGCCAGGTGGCTGCCCTTCGTGCCAGCTGGTGAGAAGGGCCTCACTCACCATCCGAAAATTCAACGAGCTGCTATCAATGAGCTTTTTTTCCTAGACTTGCCGCAAAATAACCGACGGCAACACCAAAGAGAAGGACGACGACAGACCACCTCCCATTCCTCTCCCGAAACTCCATCGACCACTCGCCTCGAATCCTCCACCTTTTCCGACTTTCCTACCAAAAGAGAGTCGAAAAACAGAAGAGGGAACAAAATGTCGTCAGCTTTTGCGCGCCCGTTGCTTCGGCAAACCGGAGCTTGGAGTCGCATGGCCGCCCGAAGGTTCGAGTCGACCACGACTACGAAGGCAGCCGAGACCGCTAGGGAAGCTGCTTCTAAGGCTACAAAGACAGCTGAGACTGCTAAGGAAGCTGCATCCAAGGCTACGAACGCTGCCGAGACGATGGCTAAGGAATCCACGACCAAGGCCTCTTCGGCGGCCAAGGAGTCCGCCTCTCAGGCATCCTCGACGGCTAAGGAATCTGTCTCGCAGGCCTCTTCCACAGCTAAGGAATCCGCCTCTCAGGCGTCTTCGGCAGTCAAGGAATCCGCATCCAGCGCCTCTTCTACGGCTAAGGAATCCGCCTCCCAGGCATCTTCGGCTACCAAGGAATCTGTCTCCAAGGCGTCTTCGACCGCTTCCGAGTACACGAACAAGGCAGCCCAGGGACTCACCAGGGTCGCTTCATCGGCTGGTCCGGCTATCGCGGGGGCCGCGAAGGGAGCTGCGAACTCGTTAAGCAAAGTTGGTGGCCGCACCGGGAAGATGATGGGCTTTATTGAGAGTATGTGAAGTCCTATTTGGAATGGGGTGCCAGCAGTGGCGCGGATTTTATCATCCGAAGCGCTGTATAACAGGGCGGCGCAGTTGGAACCAGAGGGCTAATTCGGAGTCTTGCAGGACAAGTCCCAACGGTCGTCTTCTACTCCAAAGTCTTTGCCGAATTGGCCAAGATGGTCTTCCGGGGCCAGAAGATGTCTCCACCGTGAGTACCACTTTGGGACCCCCGTCTGAGTTTCGCCTCGTCGACCGTCTATGTTAACGAGGTTCCAACAGTTCGATTTCTACCTTCCAGAGTTATTACGAGAGCGCGATCAAGGCTCTTCAGAACCCGAGCGCGCTCTTGCAGACTGCCTCCCAGACAGCCTCCAGGACGGCCCAGCAGTCGGGCTCCTTACTGCAGGCTGCCCGAAATATCAACCGAGCCCAGGTCATTGCTGGTGGCGTGCTCGCTGCCGAGTGCCTCGGCTTCTTTACCGTTGGCGAGATGATCGGACGCTTTAAGATCATCGGGTACCACGGCGAGAACCCCGCGGCTCACCACTAAGGGGCTGCAGCCTAGTAGCCGGAGTACCCTTTCCCCTTTCTCATTTTGGTGACGGGCCGACCAGGCGGTATTATACATGATTTGAGCGTCATAGATGGGGCATGGAGGGCTCTGTGTCTTCCGTGGAAAAGTTTTGTGGATGTGGGAGAAGGTAAAAATTCTGCATGGGTGATACCCTCTTCACCAACTCATAACATGGCCAACTGTATTCATGGCAACTGCAGCAGTCAGGAAAGATGCACGGACCGTCAAGGTCAACGGAATTCTTGGTTCTGTCACCAACCTTGCATATAACTTCCGCACCGCCTACCCCCGCTGCCTTAGAAACACCTTTCCCCTTTGTCATTGACCCCTGTATAACAAACTCGGCTACTGCATGAGGCGGATTACGTCGGAGAATAGAAATAATAGGCAGAAACGCCCGTTCTTCCACTGTTTGATTTGATACTAGTATTCCCGAGTATCTTTTGGCCCCCAAAAACTATGTGTGACCGGGATACCCCTTTCCCCCTTCCGACGTGTAGGATGCTGCCGGATCCGCCTCTGCCCCCCTCCTCCCTTCCCACGAGTCCTTGCCGGGTCCCCCTCCTACCTGGCTTCGTCGCTTCTCCTCCGTTCTAGCAGTAGACCTGCCTCTTCGAGCAAGAGAGAC
This sequence comes from Monosporascus sp. CRB-8-3, assembly GCA_004155055.1. NCBI lineage: Eukaryota > Fungi > Ascomycota > Sordariomycetes > Xylariales > Monosporascus > Monosporascus sp. CRB-8-3. The sequence goes on from QJNZ01000405.1 coordinate 33,304, forward strand.
CGGGGCTGGATCGGACGAGAGTGCAGGAATTTGCCTGGGCGCTTTCGAATCCGGCAGTGCCTGCCGCGACATTCTGACGTCGGACATTCCTGAAGGGAGGGGGAGTTTTCGCTTGCCGTTGAGGATGTTGGCGCGCGTGACTACCCGGTAAGGCTTCCGCGGCATGCAGCCGAGAGGCGCAGGCGAGGCTCAAAAGTCAGCCACCGCGACCGGACAGCGCCAACGGGGGTGGGCCTTCCCCGTCTACTCGCGAGCCCCGTGGTCCGGTGGCCTAATAACTGCGTGCACATGGGCGGGCGGCGTTACCCTTCCCCTATCTAACTACCTAGGTGACTCACGAGGTTCCTGTCGATAACAAGACGCGGCGTTGATGCCGGTAGCTCGTATGCAGCTCATAGTCCTATTCACCTCGCAGTCCCTGAGGTAGGCGTTGTTGTTGTTGTTGTTGTTGTTGTGCTTGAACCTCTTCAAGCAGGTTCAGACATTCATGAGGCATACCACGCAACCACACCCAAGGTCAACGGGGTTCTTCGGCTAAAACAGCCATGCTCGGGTAGCATAACTATTTCCTAGTAGGAGCAGTAATACGGCCGATGCAAATCTAGGAGCCTCGTTTTAAAACTAGCCGAGGCGCCTCTCTTATTGCATTGGACGCAACCGGCTAGGAGAGAATAAGAGTCCTCCCGTCCCATCGGTCCAGTCGCAGGGGTTGACGGCGCTCAAAGCAAATTCGGGACGCGCAGCCCCCTCATCATTGTCATGGTTCCAGTCGGCCCGTATTCTTTTGAAGGCGAGAATCGGCCTTTTTTTTCTATTTCTTGTCTTCCAGAACGGGCGGAAAGCGCATTTCCAGCCGATTTTCTGCGAAGTTAGTTTAGCCCCTCGTCCAGGGCCGCCCCTTCCTGGACAAGAAGCCGCTCCGGCCGCGATTCCAGATGTTCGGCAATCTCGTCGATCCCTGGTGCAGATAGCCGGGTCGAGAGGTTCCCTCCCGGGGGGGGCTATCTGCAGGGTGATTGATTACTTTGTTGCATGTTCCATATAGCGTGGGTCTGCCTATCTCTCCCTATTTGCGTGTATGACTCGCTCTCTCTCTCTGCCTATCTGCACTTCATCTATGTGTCCTGCAGATCTGGCGCCAACATCTCTTGGCCCTGTTGTCCTCGGGCGGTCCGTTCCCTCCTGTCCGCCCCCTTTCGGTAGATATCTCTTGGGATTTGGGCTAGGACACCGATGCCAGACCGGGTTGGCAGCCAAATTTCCCGTTGTAGGCTAGGTATGCTAGGTTGTTGATGGTGGGTAAATTGATAGCCAGCCAACGAAGGGGGCCATCGCGACATCAGTCACGCAAACCAGGAGCGGACCTCCTGTTGGCGGGCCATCTCCGCTGCTGGATCGAACCAGCTAAGCGGGTTGCAACGGGGCACAAGAGAGATGGAGAGAGATGGAGATATGTTTGGCGAGTAGGTGACGTGATGTGACGTTCGTCTAGTCATGGAACTTAGCCTCAAGAGATTGAACGTGAGTAACTCCTTACGGGTGCGTTACGGCGCCTGCATGCCCGTTTCCGTATGGGGGGCTTCTCTCATCACGCGCTTTCGGCGAAAGCTACCATCCATAACACGTCACGTCCCGAGGGCGGAGGAATGCAAGGCACTTTTCTTCTTTGCTCCAGGGCGGCGCATGGGCCGAAATCCGCCCCATCAAACCCCTGCCCGAAGGGGGACTAACTGCTTCTTCTTCTTGTGAGGTCAGATCAGCTGGCTTGTCTGCCTGTCAGCCAGCAAGAGGGTCGAAAGGGCCGGGGGCGTACCTAATATATGTATGTCATGTAGATTTTGTGTTTTTTTCATGCCGTTGGTCGTAGGGCTCGTTCTGCATTGGCCTGTTCCAGAAGAAATCGTGGGGGAGTTTCTCTTTGTTCTTCTGCAGCATGCAGCATGCAGCGAGTAGCGTTACATCGCACGCAGTACGGGGCGGGCTGCGCTGCCAGTGGCCAGCCTGTCGACCGATCTACCTTTTTTCTCTCACTCTCTGTCTCGCTTTCCCTCTCCCTCGCGGGGCGATGACCTGACTCGGAAAGGGTCCTAAAGGGGGAGGAGATCTCTCCAACACGTCGTCCCCCGGTCCCTGCATCGGTGCCGTGTCGTGTCGTGTGGATCCGCGCTCGTGGTGAGAGAAGAAGAAAAAGCAAAGAGACATATGATGTATGCCTCGGCCTGGAATGGCGTCAGGCGGCAGCTTATGGCGGCGGAAGAAGAGGCCTGGGCCGTTCATACGACCTGGATCTGAGCTTGACACCTGGCCTGCACGCCTAATACTGCGGCCCCGAGCACGAGGTCACGACGTGTTCCACCCCTGCCGGAGATCTCGTCTGCATGCGAAGTTCGGTAGGGTAGACAGGGGGTAAGCGTGCGCTGTTGTTGAACTGTAGAATAAAGTCGCATCTGCTAAAAGACGAGACTGCAACAGAAGCCCAAACGCCCAGCACGTACTTTGTTGTCGAGACAACAACACCCTCCTGATGGACACCGTCCAATTGAATGTTTTCTGCGACGCGCAGGACAGTGCATCCCATTTGTCCCTTTCTGAGGGTATATGGTTGCTATGGGTGTACTTAATCGACGGGAATTGGACAGGGAACATACCAAGGACACTCTGCCGAGATATGTGCATCATGGCTTCAACCCACAGGAGTAAGTAGCACGCTACAGACAGCCTTGGCTTGTCAAATGCCCCATGCGGTGTGACCGTCTTCTTGATACGCTGCTGGGTTTGCTGGCAAGACCAAGCTTAGTCCGTCCGCTGCAAGGCCCTTTGCCCCATCACCAACATTACAAAGGGAGGACATCGGGGCGGCCCTGATCAACATATGTTCTCACATTTCGAAGGAATTCTGGGCTATTCACAAAATAGCCGAGAATCTATGAGGTACAGCGCCCGAACAAAGACCCCAGCGACAGCAAAGCAACTTGGGTCGCGTCAACTGGCCGACGCGGTCGAACCAACGCAGGCCACCTACTCGTGGTCAACCTCGTCCAGGCTTCGGGACAACCACGCCATTCTAAACATATGCGTCAAGAAAGGTAATGCAAAATTGTTCCGGAGCGCCTTTCCATCTATGGTATGGCAAATCAGTCAGGAATTTTTCCCTTTCAAAACCACTAACCCGGTCGAGATGCCGGGTGCTTCGGAAAACCAATTGTCAAGACGCCTTCTCAATGCTCAAAGCGCATACTCTTGCACCGTAGACAGTAATTCCTCCAAGTACCAAAAAAATGAGACGTAACATATGCATGGCCTCAACTCCCACCGATAGTAATTCATGCCCTAATCCCCAATCCGAAAGGGGTTAAAGTATATAGCGCCCGCCGTGTCAAGACATCAACCCCTGCAGAATGAAGGGCATCCTGAGAATTGCAGGGCCATAAAAAATATTCTGGGCTTGTAATATTGATCTTCCTAGGGCTCGGCCTCCAGAGGGCGCCGTTCAGCGCGCGGGAAAGCCGGACAGCCGCAGGCATAACGTACGTATTACAATAAATAGGCCCTAGTCGAACAAGCGGCTTCGGAAGTCCACTTGACGAGTGCATAGATGCCACTATAAGGCGCAGCACACGGCTCGCAATAAGCGGCCAGAAAGGAGTCGGATCACGACCGATGCAGCAGTAGCCGGCGAAGCAGCTGACTATTGAACGGCATCTATGGAAAGATAAGCACCGAGGGGGCTTAAGGTCGTTGCCCTCCCGCAGCGGGTCTCCGTGCAGTCCATATATGCCTACAATCAAGTTAGCTCTATACACCGACGACGCAATGGTCTGCTGTGCAAAAACACACATGGTACAGTAAGCTCGTATGCTTCGGTCGCAGATCTCCCTCCTGACCTCCGCAACGAGCGCATCGACTTGGTCCTTGTTGTAGTGAAGTTTCCGAGTCAGAGGACCGTACGACATTGCTTGCAACCCTTGCGTCAAGGCAAGGTTGAACCATCTACCCATGTCCTTCTCGTGCTCATCATCGGGCCACGCGTTGCAAGGTACCCGTTTCGTCTCTTGCTTGACGTCGACGAATCCGACATCTTCCAACAGAGCCTGGGTCTTCGGGTCCATACCCAGAGGCGTTCCCGCTCTATCGAATGCTTCGCTCAGCTCGCGTATCCACAGCGACAGTTTCGTGTTCCCCGGTAGCTCGCCCTTCTCGCTGCGCGGACGAAGGTCAATCTCAACCTGTTCTAGAATTCCGCTCCCAGGTTTCAAATGTCTGCAAAGCGGTGGTCAGCAGGGAGTCCAGGCAAAGGACCAACGAGCATCGACAGACCTCAGGATCTGGCCGTACAAAGCACGCCAGTTACCTATACTACCGAGGAGCATCTGAACATGGACGAGATCGAAATAATCCCTATGCACTCCTCTCCACGGCATGTCCTCGGCATCTCGCTTTTCAAACATCAGACCTGGGGGTATCCTATAGCCGTTTTAGCGGATAGTCCTGATGGTTGACTAATTTAGCCCGGGTGGCGATTACCGTACCGTTGCGGTTGTATAAGCGCAAGGTCCCAGCCAATCACCTCAGCCGCCACGGCGCCTGAGCTATTATATCGGCTACGGTAAGCAAGATAACAGTTAGCAGGTTGCAATTCAGGAGACGCCTTTTTGGATGACATACTCGGCCATATCGATCGCCCATATGCCGGTTCCACAGCCGAGGTCGAGAATGCGCGGTTGGGCGGGTAACGGGAGTTGATGTAGACTTCCGAACGGCGTGTCCTTCTCTCGAGCCACTTGGAAGAACCTATGAAAAATGTCCATTCTGTCCATTTCCTCCTGTGAGATGATTTCGATGTCTTAGTCCCAAACTGATTACCAGATTCTCTCGGCGAGAGACTCAGAGAGCATACCTCGTCACAGGGCAGCATGTATTTCTCTTTGCGAAACGTCTGATAGGCCCGGCCGTTCTCAAAATAGTAGGGAGGTGATTCGTCCTCCCGGGACCGTTCGTCCTCTCGGGGCCGCTGTTCGCCATGATTAAAAATGCCGCTATGTATCGAGCTGAGAAGGGCGCGCGGCAGACATCAGTATCTGCATACTGAAGGTAATTACGCAGTTCGCGAGTACGGAGAGCCAGAAGGTGTAGCAAGTACATACCCATTCGGACCGCTCTTACTGCCATTGTATGCCATGGCGGCATGCATGCGACCGCTCTCGCAGGCCGTGAACATACCAGACTGGAGCGCGCACGACACTTGGCCGGTTCGGATTCGAACGAAAGGGGGGGACCACGGCGCCGGGCGGAACTGGGGCTTCTAAGACAGGAACGAGTGCACGAGTCGCTGATCGGAGTCAATTAAGCTTCTCCGAGGTTTCTGAGAACACCTCGTGATATGCATCAACAAGGAGACCACCGACAATAGGGAAGATAAAGAAGGGAGCGAGGGAGCGAGAGCGAGATAGAGATAGCCAAAGCCAGAAGGAACAGAGAATGAGCGACTGAACGTATGGACGCAGTTGAGGGAAGGCGAAGCGTGTGGCAGAAGAGAAAGGCGAAAAGAATAATGGTGATAAGGATGATGGAATTAAAGGTTCACCGCAACGACTTCAGGGACGGCGCAACCATAGAGAAAAAAGTAAAGACATAAAAAAAATAAAAATATAATCAAAAGGGGACGAGGGGCAGGCAATGATGTATGTGTATGTAGGTAGGTTTTGGTTGGTGCATAGGAGATTATTCTGACCGTCATAAAGTTGCTGGGTTGCAGCGTCAACGGTATGCAAGGAGGTACATCCAGTGGATAAGGTGCAAGGAGTACTTCGGTCTAACGCATGTATTGCGTGTGTGCACCTAGATATGTAGGTATATATATGTATGTAGGTAATGCTAGTTAGTGGGGGGTTCGCCGTTGGTGGTAGCAGGGAAAGCTTGCCGCTACTAATAAGACTTGCAGCAGCTAGCAGTAGCCCCGTTGGTGGCTCCCTTCTGTTCTGCGGTGCGGTGCGGTGTGTAATTAGCTCTGAGCTCTGTTACCAATGAAGTAAAGTAGGGTTTCGTCTAAGTTATGTCGAGGGGACGTTGAGGTAAAAGATCTAAGGTTTTGAAGGCCCGGGTATATATGTCGTACATGCATATGCCCTTTGTGCCTAGTAGGTACATAGACAGGGGAGTGGTAAGCACTTAGAATTCCAAGGTTAGAATCAGCCCGGATCCGACATGGAAGAGGAGCCGAGCATGGGTAGAAGGCAAGGGGAGCTGGAGAGATGCAAAATTGCCCGGCTTCCTTCGTACATGTAGTGCAATGTCTTATAGGATCGGGTAGATGTTTATATGTTGGCTTATATTAGCAAGGCCCAGGTCAGAACAGTACACGAGATGGTCAAATAACGAACAAAAAAAAAAGGGTCTCCTTCTTTCAGACTTACCTCCGTTGGCCTACCCTTAGCTCTAGGAACTAGGTAGTAAAAGCAAGTTTGCTCAACGCCTTCTTCCCAACCCGCCCGTCAGCCATGCTCTTTTAAATATTCCTCATACTATCGAACTTGACTCCAAGGCAACCCCCCTCCCAATCATTCCCGCTGGGCCAGCCAACGTCGACATCCCAACCCACAAGCAACAACCAACACACATAAATGTGAGACTCATCGAGACTACGTGCATATCTACGCATGTAACTACCTACATCTATTATACACAAAGTACGCTGCATTATGCGCTAACTGGGAAATCAACCTTGAAATAGTTTTTATTGACCTACGTAGCAGCTAGGTTGGATCCAGATAGACGAATGCGAGCTCGCAGGCCGGAGCTTCGGGACACCGCTAAGTCGGCTTGATCTCTTTCGGGATCCGACTACCCTACATATAGACGTGTTAATGTAATCTCTCTTACAGGAAGAAGAAGTTTTGCCTTGGGAATCCATGTGTACGTGCATCAATGTACCGTTGGACTATGTGTATATACATGCGTATATATCAACCTTCAATACACAATACCCGGAGAAGCAGCAATAAACAATAAGCTAATCCGGTCGAGCCAAGATCTCGAAGGCAATTAGCACTGTTAGGAATCGATCCTATCTCACTATTTGGCTCCACCTATAACTAACCCGGGTTGGCAGGCATGCATTCCTGACAACGCACCACCTCACTCTAACCATTCGTCGTGACCATATGTTGGCCCTAATTCGAGGCCGCCTGAGTCCTGACTAGTTGGATAACATCAACATGGACGAACCAGCCCATACTCAAAATTGACGACTTAGGCTCGCCTGGGCACGAACGTCAACGACGACCTGGAACCGACGGAATGAAGGGGTCTCGGTATTGCTGGTGAACCCGACGCCGGTTTCAAACTTGGCAACAGCCGACTTCACGCATATGCGTCCGTATTTGGATAAGTATGGACGTATATTACCTAAGGTATCATTCTGCACCAGTCAGTCACTTGGTAGGCAGTATCATAGGCTACATATCAAGCTAGAACACCATCGTTGGATCTTTCATGTATGCATAGGTACGCATACGTATGGATCAGCACCCTCTCGAATACAATCCTTGCGAATTATAGCACCGGGCACATGATGTAACCCTTTTTTCTTCTCTCCGCCCTCTCCCTCGCTTCCTTTGATCTTCCTGCTTGTTATGTCGTATCGTAGAACATCTCAGGTTCGAGTTACACAACGGGAGGTGTCGGTCTAGTTACAGTTACGCCCAACCCCGGGAGGATCCACAGGTGCGGCACGAGCCTAAGCACCCCATCCCAGCAAACTGGATGATGACCCCAAGAAGGGAAACATAGTGGTTCCAAGTCGCGCCAGTTTGAGACATGTCTTTCTCTTCCAAACGATCTACGGGCAGCACTCAGCGACTGGCTGAGCCCACCGCGTCGAGCCTAAGGAGGAAAGACCCCGAACCATCTACAAGGTCATACCGTGGTGTTCGACGTAACACAGAGCCAAGGTTGTCTGTACCTTTTCTGAGATCTGCAGATGCCGATGAGACCAGTGTGTCGAGATCCCAGCTCCTTGGGCCTGCAGCCTCGTGACGACCTCAAAGCGGAACGATGTGTCTCCTGGCGCGCTTGGAATTGCCTTATTATCACGAAAGCCAAGAGCGACGTCACGTACCACGACGTTTTTGTTCGACTGGCATTCGTATCTGGTAGGTAGGTACATGAGATAAGGAGTTGACGGACTCCACGACAACCAGGACCCCCACCCCACCCCTTTCTAAAGTATTGTCATACCTACCGTACTCCCAACACCTCTTACGCGACGCGATTTCCATATGGGGATGATCTGTATTCTTTCATAGCGAATTCTTCCCCTAGACCCCTTGGAACAGTTCTCAACGGAATAGCCTGGGCCAGTATGTTTCCATGTTGCTCTTCGGAAAAGGGGGGTAAGTGCTGCACGGCCGTCCTCAACCACGAAACTCGCTTCTTTCGAGGAACTCGTGTAGCTGCGGCCGTGGGACAACAACGGTTATAGAATTGCCGCCTCTCCATGATGCTTGCCAGCGCACCGTGTGATCACAGGACGCGGGATATCAAAACGTGAACGACTCTGCCTTTTGGATAGGACGTTGAAGTCTCTTCGATCAAACAGGGGCATAAGGATGGCTTACGTCCAATTCGTCTAGTTTAATGTAGGAGGGTGGGGAGATCGATACACGTACAGAGGGCCTCGGTATCGGGTTGTACGGCTCTCGCTACAAGGAAAGAGTACCCCGTGGTAGGTACTGGACCCGGCCCTAAGTACTCCACGGCCACTAGACTAATTGTGCCTACAAGCCGTCCGATTCGCTTCTTCGTTACCGGCAGGCATGACGTTAGGAATCTCCCCACGTCGGTGCTTACAAGGAACCCCTTGAACGTCGACATGCAACGGTACTCGTACAGCGAACCGCCTAGTCTAAGTAACCAATCGCAGACAGGCTAATGCGTAATATCTAACCTATGACGGCCATATTGGACCACACGGCTCGACCACGTCGGCCCCAACACTCGAGCTCACCCGAATCGTGACCGGCCCGAAGGGTGCGAAGTAGAGTAGCCGTGTGCAGTCGGTCGCGGGCTCCCGAGACCAACCCAGTTAGGACAAACCAAAGGCAATTGAGGGAAGTGGTGGCAAAGAATTTTTTGGCGAGGCAAAAATAACTACAGTCTACTAGGCGGAGCATATGATGTTCAAGCAGAAGAAATCTGGTGTGAGTTAATTGCTATGATTGGCGCGAGCTCCCTTTTCATCATGCGTAGTCATCGATGCTACTGAAACCGAATCCCTGCGACGCCCAGGAGGAGCCTCCGCCGATTTTGGCTTCTGATGTGGCCGTAGGCTCGACGCGCAACAAGGCCTAATACGTTACGGTAGCAATTAGGATTTCGGGCACTGGGTCTCGAACCTCGTAACACCGCTTCGTTAGTTGTATCTGTTGCCCCTTTCTGCCGGGACGGAACTAGTCACCCCAACTGTCCAGCAAGTCATACATGGACGCTCGTTTAACCTACATTGTTAATTCCAGCAGGGAGTACCACGTAGTGGCACGTATAGTAGTGAGGGACAAAGTATAACCAAGTTACTCCAAAGTCCGGGGATAGGGAACACCTCCGACGCGCTCACCCACTCACGTTCATGTCCCATTAGCCTAAGAATGCCCTCACGTTGATACTTCATATCTGGGGAGATGCGAAGTCCCTGTAGCTTATGCCGGGGCATTTCCTCTTAATGACCCGGTCGACAACATGAAGGTCGAGATGTCATGTTTTTCGTTATGCAACGCGATGGCTTGGCCGAGACGATGCCATAGGCCAGAGGGGACCTAGCCTGTGAGGGGTTCGTCTAGACCGACATTCTCCTCGGAGTTGTCTACGACTCTTCGATACCTACCTTGTGCCAGAAGTAGTGTGGGATTTCCTTTTCCTAACTAAAGACTGGGCGGAATGTGGGCATGGATGCGCATGGAGATGACCAGCCAATCATCGCTGCTTTGGGTGTCCCGACTGGACGGTAACGCCAAGACGATCCGGCTCGAAAAGAGGTTCCCATTAGCTCCGCCACATCAACCAAACGAGAAAAGCATTTCGTCCAGCCAGCCCTAGTGATAATAATTAGTCCGTTAATGGTTACAGTCGCATAACTTACCAGATAGGCACGTAGGTACCCCGTGAACAGCTGTCACAACCGTCCCCGCCGTAAAAGGAGGAATTCGGGATCCGGCTCGAATAACTGATAGGTCACTTGAAACGACGTATCCCCGGAGGCAAGTCGCGAACGAGTACTAAAACATCAAGTAAAGGGATGGAACATTGAGATGTGCACACGATCTGAGCGATCTCAGTATCCCCCCTCTCACTACCCTCCCAACCTACTGCCGGCGGTCCCGGAAAGTGCCAGAGGAGCTCCCGCAACCTAGCTAGCAGGAAGCGCCAAATCGATACGCTCCGTGTGACCTACTATACCCCCCCCTTCAGGTGCCGTGTCGTTCCACATTTCGCAAAACACGGAACGTTCGCGGCACTCGATGGGCATTTCAATTTCCATCCAATGGAAGAGTCGTACATCATTCTCTTCTCGGTGATCTCTAGCCAAGTCTAAAAGGCTACTTGCGGCAGATCATGCTCATTCCCTCGGTGATCTCGTCCCCTTCCCCGAAAAAGCCCATTGCCCATTCGCTTGTCTACCTACGTTAACTCGTCCTGCACGTTCTCCCCTCCCAGTAAAAGGATACGGGGAAGCTGCGCCCTTTGTAGCGACAAGCGGAGCAAGCTATTTCTGATATCAGCCCGTCTTATTATGCCAGCAGCCAGGCCAAGCCTCATCCAGCAGGTCTCTTTACTCCTACAAGTCCACCGTCGACCTTCGGGATACTCGTAGGATCCTCCGCCAGCTCATTCGGTCGCACCCGAAGAGGTGACACGGTCCACGGATGCTTACAGTACCTACCAGATTCGACCGGGCGCGTTGTCGCATCATGCGGATTTCCATCGGATCGGCTGTGTCGTCTCTGTCTGGTACCTACGTCCAAGGCTATCAGCAGCGGAATAGACCTTGCAGAAGGAAAGGTTACATACAAAATTGCTGACATTTTAAATTAAAAACATTCACAGATAAACTGTGTTGACGACTCTGAAGATGACGACGGCCCAATTGCATCTTGTGACGCCAAGAAACCCGCCCTTGCCCTACCAGCCGTGGCGGCCTGCGAACACGCTCGCAGGGTTACCGCCTGCTAAGGTGAGATCCTAACTATTCCTCTCAAGGCAAGCCTTAGGCATACTAGGCGAGCAGCCTGGAGCAAAGACCCAAAACCTATACAGAAGATGCTCAAACCGAACACCGGTCGACAAGCGGACGCCAACCCCATCGTACCATGGCTGTATCGCAACAGGTCGCTTGGGGTGCATGTATACTCGCAATCCAACATAGTACGGCGGAGACCTAGAAAATACCGGAGCCGACTATCACCGACTTGCCAAACAGTACAAGCTTAGCCGATTCGGGATGTTTGACCTGTGGCAAGACGCTCATTGCTTAGTCAATACGTAGCTGGTGCTCTTCCTAACCGCAGTACCAGTAACCTGGGCCGCCTTGACATGGTATGCAGGCATTATGACGAGGGTCCAGCGCATAGTCTTTTCTTATCTACACGATGTGAAACTCTTGTCTCGTCAACGCATATCATCCTACCATCCTTACGATCTTCATCACGTCAGCTGATCCTTCAATACGTGGATGGCCTATGGAAACCTAGCATCCACCGATTCCTTTACGACTTGCGTCATGCTAATAAGTACCGTTGCTCTAGCCCGGCTCCGTTATGGGCTGCTCTCGAGTCGGCTGGCCGGCATGATTGACCAAACTAATTAAGCTAAGCTGCCAATCATCTGTTGTCTTTTCAGAGCAAGGGATGGGGTTAGGGGAGCGAGCGCACTTCTCTTCTTTGTGATCTCCTTCCCACCCCCCTGCCCAGCCTGGTAGTCCTCCGGCTTAGATTCCGGCAGGGAAATGACGTAGGACTTCGGATCCAAACTGTCGGGACTGACTAGGACGCTTTCGGCAGGGCTCAGCTTACGCCGTTCCAGTCGTACTAAGTAATAAGTCGGCCGCCAATCAGCGCTTTCCGGCGGCCGCTTTCGGGTGTCATCACGGAAGCCCTCTTCCTACGCCCGTCGGGACCTGCCTTCCAGCCGGCCGGGTTACCCCCAGTTGCTGACTGTACATATAGCTCGGGTGCTATAGTTGTACAGGGCTGGCCTAACGCCCAGTACGTACTATGGTATTATGGGTAAGCTTAATCACACTGTTAGGTATTCAAGCTAGGAGACCCACTTAGTAATAACTTGACTTGGGTTGAAGGTCGCCAAAGGGCTTCAAATTTTCGCGCATGTACCTGTGGTTGACCCCATCTAAAAGCTACACGTAATTGAGGTGGTGTGGCTACTAGCGCGATCCACTAGTACCTGACAGTGTGTTAAAACCTTTTGCCCGATACCATACTATGGTGTGTAGGGGTAATTTTTCGCACACTGCTAGGTATGTGGGTCAGGAAGCCCACCTAGTAATAACCAATCTTAGGTTGAAGGTTGCAAAAGGGCTGCAATTTTCGTATGTACCTGCGGTCGACTCATGTAACTGCTATACCTAATTTGTATGGCGTGGCCACTAGTCCGACCCACTGGTACCTGACAGGGTGCGAAATATTTTGCCTGATACCATAGTAGTAGTACGAGGCCGAGATACAACTACCCTGTCAAGTACCTGTGGGACGCGCTAGAAGCAATACCATACTAGTATCGGCGTAAACTGTCTTTGAACACATTCAGTAATTGCACATATGTACCGTACAAGTAAGCGCGAATACCCAACGGGGTAGTCTAACTTACCCTCCACACTAAGTACGGTGCTGCGTGAGAGCAGGGCTTCCCGGCAGCCTAGGCTTGCGGACCAATATGTCACTGCGACCACGTGCCCGAGGAGATCTGAGATAGGGAACTCCTGCCTCCCAGGGAAGGTTCCTATGCCGCGAAGCCTGCGCGGGGTTCTCCCTTGGAAAGGCAAAGCCAAGTTATTAGTGAGCTCTGTAAACCATGGTAAGCTAATTATTGGTTGCTGGTTGTTGGTTGCGAGCTGAGTCACGGGTATTTCTTCTCTCGGTCTCTTGTGCACACACTCTCTTCACCTTCCACGGGCTGGCTGTGATTCGCCGTTCAGATCGACGGCCCCGATTTCGTGCCGTGACGCTGCAGGGCCGGTCTATTAACCTGCTTACCTTCACGGGACGTACGTATAGCACACGTGCGTCTGACAGTCGTGGGAACGCCCACGGTATGACGACCGGCGAGGACGACGTCACTGTGCTCTTCTTATCATTAGCAGCAGGCCGGTGCCCCGTACCAGATGCGTGATGCGCTTAGGTCCGTCCCCGAACGAAGGGCGAACTCTCCAGACCGCCGCTATCGCGAACGGCGAAGAAGAACCACTCTAGTCTCGTAATGTAAAAGAATATACGTACGGCCCATACATCCCCGACTTGGCGGAACCTGCAGTCGACTGGCTATTATCACCGGTCAGCTGTGACGGACAGCACACGACACGACGCTCGCTCGCTCGGGGGGCAGAGACATGCCGTAAACTATGGTGTATTCAGCCTCGCTCGTCCACTCCCTGAACCGCTGCTACTACCCGCCGCAGACAAGAAGGCCGATCGTTAGCTATGTAACCAGCAGCATGTGACTGGTCCAGTCCGCACGGTGACGATCGTCACATGGCGACCTAGAACCCGGCGGGTAGAAGGAATCCATGGTCTATCCATGACAACGAGCGCGCGGTACCGGAGCCGGAGCCGGGTGGAGCCGCTCTGACTTGACGCTCGCTGGCTGCGTTGTCCGCGAGGCGGGCACGACGGTGGAGGACAAGACAAGACGGGGCATGGCAAGGCAAAGCAAGCGCATAGATAGTTACGGTTGGGCGTTGAGGCAGGTGGCTGGGCGACATTCTCTCCTCCTTATGCGCAGCTCGTATCTACATACATACATACATACCTACATACGTGTGTATATCCCGACGCTGCGGATCCGGTAATCACATATAACGCACTCCATGCATGCCAGGGGCTGGATTATTGTTTCCGACGTGACTTGAGCCGCACACATCCTGCGGGTTGCGCACGGGCGGTGGGCACGTAGATGGGTGCGAGCCCCGGCGAAGCAACGGACGAGACCACCTCCTTGTTCCCAACGGACAGTTTCGAGTTGGGGCTCGTCCCAGGCTGCCGGGTCAGTGAGGAGCAGAGTTTCCACATTCGCGGCCAATGGGGATAGGGGAGGTGGTCCGATGTCTCCGGAGTATTGACCCACCCACTCCCTTAATGGGGCTCGTATATCGTGTAGCGCCTTTTAAGGCAGGCAGCGTGAGAATCGGGCATCTCAGATCTACACGAGGACGACACGAGGCAGACCATGCTTGTAAAATGGCTCGTAAAATAGCGGTCTATTCCTACATACTGCTACCGATGCCTGGTGATCCCGGTCACCCTATGATCCACGGTTGCTCACCGCCAGCCCCGACTAGTGAAGCCGGATCCAATGATGCGTTACCATGATGGCGGACTTGCTGATTGGGGAAAATAAATCAACCATGAAACGTCAAGTGTAGCAACCTGCGGGCTCAGGAATGCGTCTAAAAACTGAAACCCTCGACCAACGCCTAATGTCCTATCAACGCTACAGGCAAACCCACCGCCCGCTCTGTCCGTTCCAATGGTATACCGTAGTGCAATCGAGAAGTGATCTAAATGACTTCCTCTGAATATCGTTCTGCAAGTTTATGGTAATCAGAGCCTGATAAAGAGACGGCCCTATGTCGCAGGGATACTGTAATTTGGCGTAGTCACGGGGACTAGGTTAGAAGTTGGCGTGCCTGCAATTCGTTGCCGCGATATGGGCTATCAAAAATAAGTTGTTGCAGTTCAACGGTAGATTACCATTCATATTCGCCGGTTGCTTTGTGGAAGACATAGTCCTTGCCGTTGACACTGAGGACGCCGTCTTTGAGAACGCACTTCCTATGCGGGCTGTAAGTAAGTGGTGCACAATTACGAAGCGGACAAAGCCCTTACCACTTGTTCTTCACGCGCTGGACCTTGTCATACATGCAAAGCATTATTTGGCCACCATCTTCGTCTTCGTCATCGTCATCGATGTTATCTTCCGAGTCGTCGAGTTCAGAGTTGATGGCATCCTCGTCATCCGATTCATCGTCGTCACCGGGCCCATCGAAGCGAGAAGGCCCAGCATTCGCATCAGGGGTACGGTGGTAAGAAATCGAAGGTTTTCCCTTGCTAGCGCGTTGCAACGGTACCATGAGCCCGCCGCCCTCCATGGCCTTCGCTCGAGCGGCTATTTGTGCATGAAGCATGTTGTCAATCTGAACGCGACCCAACTCGGTGCTCTCGCCATTTTGGTTCTGATGCACCAATACGCCAACGTGACTCTCCTCATCTCCAGCCCCATCCATCTGAGAAGGAGCAGGGGGCGGTCTCTGGCCGTTCGCCGGATGCGGCTGTGCACGTTGTTGTTGTTGTTGTTGCTGTTGCTGTTGCTGTTGCTGCTGTTGCTGGGCTCCAACACCAGAGGGTAAGTTCTGTCGGTACTGCTGTTGAGGGTTGCCCTGGTATTGTCCGGGCATGGGTATTCCGGCATGTCTCGGCGGGCCCTGCTGGTGTGAGCCATTTTGGCTCTGGATCGCCATACCGGCCTTGAGCTTGTCGATGGAACCCGCAGCACGGTCACCGTATTGGCTTTGCAGTTGTTGGATTACGCGTTCTTGCACTCCGGCCGGCCGTGCAGCCTGAGACATATTGGGTGTACTCTCAAGACCAGGCTCAACCTTCACACCAGGCTCCATCTTGATCCGCGTCTCGGCCGCAGGCGGGCCGGTGGGCATTGGAGGCAAGGAGAGACCTGGCGCGGGAGTAGTTTGCTGCTGGGCGTAAGCTGCTCCATTCGGAGGGTTAGATTGAGGAGGCGCCACATCAGGGGCAGATGGCGGTTGTGCTGCTGGCGCTGGGGCCGGGGGAGGGTCCGGTTTGGGATCCCACGGGAAGATAGCTAGCCCTTGTTGTGACAGCTTCTTTTGCCAGCCCTATTATGAGCTTATTAGTCTAATGGACACATAGTCGCCAAGGTGCATGTCAACTGCGGAGGGGTGTTCATGTTGCCTGCTCGAGATGCTCCATCGAATGTACGCGTAAAGCTTAAAGCATACGATATGACTCGTGAGATGGGAGTGCGAAACGAGGGGAGGGCACGTGATAAAGCGACGGGGTGGACGGGGTGGTCGCGGGTGACAGCCGGTGGGAAGGCAGCCGCCAATCGGAAAGCGTATGAGTCATAGGGAAGGAGGAGAATTTGTGGGCGGCAAGGGCCATAAAAGGCTCCAAATAACAGCATTTGACCAGCCCCCTCCCCCTCACCCAAGTTCGGCTGCTTTTCAACACTTCGGCTTACGGCAGACTATGCGTGCCAGACAAAGAAAACAACACCAAGAACCGGACAACGACCGAGAAACCGCATGTAATGGCGATTTAAGTTAAAAGATTACGCATGAGACGAGAAAAGAAAACACATGACGTGCAAGAGCGGAAAGCTCAAAAGGTCGCGAAACGCATCAACGACGAGTGGGAGAGGAAAGAATAGCTCACCTTTTTCAGCTCCTCTAGCACGCTCTCATCAATGCCGCCTTCCTCGAAGTCGACACGCGAAGCCTCTATCACATCCTGAATGATCTGCTGATACACAGAACCAACATTCGCGTTGGACATGGCGATGATTACTATGTCGCTTTCTTGGGGTGAATCGCGCTGCTGGTGAAGCCGGTAGGTTTCGACAAGCGTCGTGTGCGTAAACTTGGTACGTATGGGATGGCAGTGAAGATATGTCCAGTTGAATTACATCAAGTAGATGTTGAAGTCTGCTTATAGTAACGGAACGGACTGCCCACTGATGGTTTACGGTAACGGTAAGGTGCGATGGCTGAAGGTCGCGGAAACGAGAAGAATGTTGTGCGTTGTTCGTTCTTCTCGTTCAGTAACAGGAATTGAGATGTGTGTCGCAGCGCTAGGAATCGGCGCATAAGAATCGCCCAGAATCCCCCACTTCGGCGCACTTGGCTCAAAATCCTCCTCTAATTGACGTCCTCAATCTATTAAGGTCCCTTTCTCAAGCTGCGGTACTCTGGGGTGCTATGGGTGCCGTCGCGGTCGCTTTAGCCCGATATCCAATTATATTAATTGCGATGTTGAATCCTGCAAGTTTGGTAAATTGAGGTTGATGTTCATATGGGTTCTAAGCTCAGACCACCTTTCGTGGCGCCCTGGCTTGATTAGTTGGCATAATTGTAAGCACCACTAGCATGCAGTCCTCGGGCTGTTTTTTCGGCAGCCACATTGCCGGTCACAGCCACTGCCGTTAGTTAATGAGTCAATGACTAGTAACTTCATATCAACCAATTAACGTAGCTACACTGGTTCCTCACTCTTGCCACGCTCTACCTTCCACAGTCAGTGCATTACTTCAATTGCAGTCAACATCACCAGTTTAACACTGCTAAAGCTAGGTAACGCTAGTAAGGGACGCCAACAAAGAGATGAACTTTCATTTCGCTTTTCTTGTGTCGTCAGTTAGGGCAATACCCTTATATCCCATGTCAGTGCGATTCTAGTCACGGACGTTATCTTTCGTGTCTGGCGTCTCAGGGAGCCAGCCCCATCTGCAAAAAAGCATATGGGATACAATGTCCGAGTGTAAGTTACTCAGCAGGGGCTTTACTTGGTAAAAGCCAGTCGCGTACAAGAGCCGCTTATTAGGCCGGCTCACCGAAGGCTCAAGCTTACTATTAGGGACGGGCATCGCGTCCAACTCTCCTATACTGCTACCATATTCTGGGCCCGTTCCCTGGTTAAGTGAGTTCCCATTATGAACCGTATGCCTTCCCTTTAACGGCGCAGACAGGAACCCCATTGCCAACCTGACCATCATTGCCCTACCTATGCTTACAAAATCACCGGACTACGTCTGTCCCCGTCCATATATGGACGGCTTAAAAAATTGATGGGTTTAAGATGACCGGCAACCGCGAGAGTTGTTGGACCCCTATGCTGGCGACTTGACAGCAGCTTTCGGAGTTGTTAGAACTTTGTTGACTTGTCGCAATGTGGGCAGATGCCCAACTCAACACTTTGGCAGGAGCATCGATGCGTCGAAATTGTGTAGAAGCTACGAACTGGAACAAGGCGTCCTGGATGGGACACACTATTTGAAACCCTCCGAGACGATGCCTTAGTCCCGACTGATTTGAAAGACAGAGTTACGATTGTTGCGGAAACCGCCTAGTATAAATTTCCCACTTCCTGCTGAATAGCTATGGCGGTGATACATCATACACTTTTCCTACGGCATATGTGTTGTTGTTGGTAGCGAACTGCATCAGGACTGAGTAGCTTTGCTTCCCACGCTTAAAAGATGGGGACAGGGTATTTGCTCATGTTCTGGGCAATACATGAAGGAGTTATAGTGGCAAGACCCAAATCCCGACTTAGACTACTGCTATATTGAACAAGAGATGTACAGCAGCTATATAAAAAGGGGGCTGAATAGGTAGCCCCTTCTCTAGGAGTCCGTAAGGAAGGGACGGACCAAGGGGGCCACGTGTCGACGGGCGTGTATTGAGAGCTTGTGGCTCTCTAATATATGTGTTCTCAGGACCGTATATTGCTTGTAAGGCGATGTATCACATTATCCCCAAATATCAACAAGGCTAGGCGATAGACCTTCCTAGAAGCGTGAGACCCAGCCGCCTTCTCTCGGAAATGGTGAATACCTATCTCAACTGTCGATGGCAGTATGATGGAACACTTCCGGGGCTGCCAGCATCCCATGCTCGAACCGATGGAATAAGCCTACCCACGAGGGCTGAGATTCGAAAGAGCGTCGGACCCCCCATCCCGACACGCCTCGGAACCGGAGCCCCGGTACGTAGCCCTCTTCCGTCCCAAGAGAGACCCGGCGCACCGAATGGCGGCGACCGCCGCACATGCCCCGCCAGACATCGTCGACCTTGAAATATTTGCGACCGGCTGCACCACGATACCTCTCCCCGAGGGACCGGTCGCGGTGGAGGGATACACGCTACTGAAATGTGCGTCGTCTACCGCCTGGCGGCTAACCAGCCACTCATCCCTACGACCTGTCGCAGCCAACCCCGACTCGCTCCCGGCATGTCCTTAAGGCCTCACTGACCCTTCCTCAACGAGAAGAAAGAGCAACAGCATGACGCCGCCGGAACAGGGTGATCAGGTGCGTGGCGCTGAATGGACCGTCTATGCGTCCGATTATTTGGGCTCTCGTCGAAGACGTTGATATCCCGACTACGTTCGGCGGTGGGGTGTGGTCGCCGTATTTTTAACCATCCGTGCTGCTCTCCACGTAAACATCAGATGCACAGGCTCCTATTCCTCAGGCAATCTGTTAACACTAAGGTGAAATAGAGGGATATCCGCCTAGTGGCCTTCCATTAATAAAAAGGAATGAGGCGCAAATTTTCCAGGAAAAGCTCAGGAGGTACACTGGTGGCACATCGGGCTATGCCGGGCAGCTTGGGTCCTCGGGACTACCTATAAGACGATAGGGATTCGTGAAGGAGCTCGGTTCAGTTCCGGGACTGGGGGTTCTTCTCGTCTTTTCGGCACTTTTACGATGAATACAAATAGTTCTCGACGCCTATTGAGCGAGCCGTACCTTGTAGCCCTAGCAGCCTCCTCGTGATACTGTGGTCCACCGCGTGTTATGATATATTCCCCAACGCGCGGCAAAAGTACCGATACCCGAGGCGGACTTCCATGGCCGGTAATCCCCTCACTCGAACTGCAACGGAACGAAGAACCATCACTAGCCCGCCTCCGCCCGTTCGGGCCCCCCCTACGCCCGAACCCGTGCGTCCCATCCAGGGGTGCCCGGAAGCGCTAGCGAAGGGCCTCGGGACGGGCCCCGGGCGAAGCTGTCTTGTCTCAAAGCTCCCCAAGTACCTACCTGGGGTAGTCCGGGGCGCCGCCACCCTACCTATAAAGCTGAAACTCCGCCGAGGAAAGCATTTCCACGAGGGGGCCTAAGATAGGGGTCGCTCCTAAAGGAGTCGTAGTCGTAGGGCGTCTCGACGTTTTGCATACGCTCATGCAGAGTGGTGGATGGGTCTCCACTGGGAGCCGGGACATCCTGTCTGATTTCGCTCGGTTCCGCCAGAGTTAAGCAGTATACTGACTAGCACCGGGGTATACCAAGCTTGCCTATACCTTAGGCGAGAGTGTCATCGGCGTCCACTCTCCATGTAGTGTTCTGATATGGAGATGACTCTCGTGTCATCATGGGAAACTGCTGCGATTCTTCACGTGGTCATTATATCGTGATTGCCTAGGAACCTCAACTCTGAGCTGTGTTGAACGAGTAGTTGTGTCTCAAGCAAATATCAAATTAATCAATTGCCGCCTAGTATGAGTACAACCGCTACACCCAGTGAACAACGCCTTGAAACGCCTTGCCCCATGCTCCCCAAAGCCAACTCCGATGGCCCCTAATGAATGCAAATTCGCCATCCTATCTCGTGAAAATAAAAACATCTCTCATTCACCGCACCTCCACCGAAATGAGAAGTACCATGATATAGCCGAGCGGAATCAAGTAAGACCAAGTGGAATATAAGATTTAACCGGCACCTCTGACGCCATGCCATGCCGACGAAGAACATATGAGGAAGTCGAGCTATCGAGAGGTTGGCTCGGTAGCAAGACATCCAAATATGTGTTGTAAACAAAATCCTGATTTGTGCATCCAGGCCTCTAAAATGTTACACAACCACAGATGAGATTGTAACAAGTCGTTAAATCGTATACAATTGGTAATCGAGAGTGAATTGAAGAGAATCCCGGCAACTCGCCAAAATTTCTGAGGATCAGCCGTCGACTTTGATCCTCTTGGGCTCGAGACCGGCGATCTCTGGCCCATCGGACGTCGGACCGGATGTACTAATCTCCGGGCTCTTCCGTTTGTTCGTGCCAGGGGGGTTGTCATCCCTCAGAAAAGAAGGCCCGGAGCCAACTACGGGAGTAGCAAAATTGAGCGGACTGGGGAGAGTATTGCTGTCACTCCCTCTGTAGGCCCACTCGGGGTAGAAGCTACTAGGGCTGGGCAGAAACTCATTGTTGAGGAACCGTGACGGGAGGGCGGACGCAGGGGTATCGATGTTCATGTCTCTGTTATTCTGTGAATGAGGCACGGGTCTTGCAAATGGGTTGGGCGGACCTGTAGCTCCGGCGGACAGGAGAGCTGAGGCAGACGGCGAAGGTGGTGGTAGGACTACCATGGAGCCCGGTACTTCAGTTCCGTTGCGCTGAGTTGCATTGGTTGTGGTACGAGGGGAATTCGTCGACTCAGCGGTGTTGCTGCCAGCGTCCGACTGCTCGTCGGGGATTTGCACCTTTAACCGGGGCCTGGCACCGCCACCGGATTTCAGACTGTTGGAACGAGAAGGAGGGCTGAACGTCGTCTCAGGGATAGAAGCCATTGGAGCGTGAGACTTTGCTAGACTTGAAGTATTGGCGCGCTGCGGAGGTTGTGGAGGAGAAGACGCGCCGTTAGCCCGCGAGACCGCAGCGACGTCTACAGACTGAGACCGATGACCTGCCTCGTCCTTCAAGCGGGACTGATTATCAAAGGAAGCGAGATGCTCTCCTAGAATCGACCGGTTTTCATCGATGGGAGTGAATATACTGTGTTGTTTGCGCTGCGGCATCTTCTTGATAGCAGACGCCGTGTCTAGGAGTGGCTGGGCCGGTTTTTCTTCGGGTTGCTCCCGCTTCGGCTCCATCGGTGGCGGCGGCAGCGGCTGCTGTGGCTCTACCTGATGTTCAGGTTGCTGCTGCTGCTGTGGCTGCGGTGGTTCGAGCTGCTGATGCGGGGGTTGCGGAGGAGACATATGCGTACGTGCCTGCGGAGGGAGCTGCTGCTGGTGGACTTGTGGTGGTGACGGCTGCGGACGTGCCGGTTGACTTGAAGGGGGGTAATTTGGAGGGACGGATGACCGGCGCTGGTCATCAACGTACGGGTGCATCTGTGGGTGCGGCTGAGGTCCCGGGTACGCATATTGATGAGGCGGATGAGGTGGCAGGGCGTGTGGCACGTTGGTCTGATTCTGAGGATTGTAGATAGCCGGCTGAGGCATGAACGCATAGCCGTTCGCAACGGGAGGCGGGGGCGGCGGAGGTGCAACGCTGGATGCGCGACGGATATCATTTCTAGACGATGGCCTCGATCCCATCTGTGGTTGCGGGGTGTGACCTCGCGGCACGTAAGCCATACCGTTGATAGGAGGCGAGGCTGAAGGAGTATGTCCGCGAAGGTGTGGGAATGGATGCTGCCCCGGGTATTGAGGAGCCGCAAATGATGGCTCGACGGAGCCTTCAAGCCCGCGCGGAGGGGTGCCATCGCCATCCTCGTCGTCATCGTCATCGGCACCGCCGTGGAAATCTCCCGGACCTTTGTGCTCATTTGGGCCGCCATGCTACAGGAGATCAGTCAGCGTGCGCTCCTATACGTCTCGGAGATTGCGACCTACGTAATGGTATTTTGCCATCAACTCGCGCATGTCACTCGAAGAATACTCGTATAACTTCTTGTTCTGGCCAAAGATGAAGACGGCTACATCGACGGAGCAGAGCACTGAAAGCTCGTGCGCCTTCTTGAAAAGGCCGCCCTTTCGCTTGAGAAATGTGCTGTAGGCGTTCGCACACGCGTTAGTAAAGGATAGATACGATGACAAAGGTATTCGCTGAATCCAAAAAGCCACCGAGGTAGGTGTGGATTGGTGTCGGAGGGGGCTGTGCTTACACAGAACGATTCCTGTCATCTTTGATAGCTTTGATCTCAATCTTTCTGCGCCCCATCTTGACGAAGCTGGACTTTCTGGACAGAGCCGATTGAAGAGGGAAGAAATGAACTTCCGTCCGATCGACCGCAAAGTATCAGGCGCGAAGACACCCGTACAGTTCTTGTAAGTCAACCCTGTAGAGTCGATTATCCGCCTAACAGTACATGTATGTAGATTATGCGTCGGTCGACGTGATTGCGGACTATACAACGATGACGGCGGCGGCGACGGGGGATAACGCGACTTACGAGGCGCGCCGTTTGGTCGTGGTGATGATGATGATGATAATGGTGATGTGGACGAATGAGTAGGAAAGCAAGTTGAATAAAGCAGGAGACAGCCGGGACAGAATATGAAACGACAGGAGCTGTCTTTAAGGTGTACAAGTGACGATGGGGGAGTGGGTTGCTCAAACGGAGAATCTCCCACAAAGCCTATAAAATGAGATGTGGACGTTGATGGGACGGCTAAGTTATTTAATAAGTTTGGTCGAAGGGTATATGCAACAGTTGGGTATAGGTAGCCTTCGTTTTGCTTGTGTGCAGTTGAGAAAAGGAAGTTCTGTAGATGATGGACTGACTCTTCAACGACGTCAAATCTCAAAACGTATACTGGAGATTTGTCGTCTTAATAGCAAAAAGGAAACTATAGCTATTGTGCGGAATATGAAGCTTGTACCGATGATACAATCAATTGTCGGTCGGTGCTTCTTGCATGTCGATGGGGCTGAACCATGTGCAGTAGATTTCTAATAATAGACAAAGTATCGTGGAGAGTGTGTGTGAGAGAGAGAAGAGAGGATGTGGTGTGTGTATGTGTGTCTCTGGCCGTGTTGGGTGCGGAAAGCAAAAAGAGGGACAGGGAGGGGAGAGCAGCGAAAGGGGAATTCTTTGGGGAAGGGGAACATTGAGCCGACCGAATTTGACCGGATGAAATTGGGTGACTCGAGTCCCATCTCACAGTGCAGCTAGGTATCTGTTGTACCAAGGTACCTACGCTTCAAGTTTGTTACGGTACAAGAACCATACTACATGCATGTGTATTCTAGCTAAAGTGCCTTAGCCTGAATGACTAAACCAGGTACCTTGGTACTTGGGTGCTGGGGGTAAAAATCGACTGATTTTTGCTGCATGGCATTTTTGCATGGTTTACGGGAGGACTTCCTTTAAGTGGCCCTTTTTCCCTGTTCAGGATCCCACATGCCCCATAGCCTTATCGGCTCATACTAAACATGAAGATTGCTGTGCCTCGATGCAAAAGCTGGGAACGCATACTAGTCTACGACCCACAGCAGCCTACTTGACGTGCCTGCATATTTGCAACGATGCCAGCCTTGTCCAGGAGACAAAGTTTTGGGTACACGTAACTAAAAGCAGACTGGAATGAGCATGATGACGTGAAGCGAATGGTGCAGGTTCGCACGTAGTGATAAGACTCTCGATCGTGAAAATCGGCTTCCCAGTTTGATACTCATGCTATCCCCTTGATGTCCTTGATCATAGCATCGGGCCTCGCTATAGGAAGAATTTTGCGCTGAGGTTGATATCTCCTACCCGTGAATGGGCTTGCTGATGATGTATAAACCCCTCCATAATATGGGGTAGACAGCAGTGTGCTTTATCACGAGCGGTTGTCTTCAAATATTGTTATAGTTCATATATACATAACCTAACATACAATTCTACCCGAACACATGGCCGCACGCATGCAAGTACTAGAGATCCTGCTTCACGGATCCTAGCTCGCGGCTTACCTGCACGAAACAAAGCCACTCAGAAACATTCCCTCCGCAGTGGTCTTCGGCCTTATTCCGGCAGCCCTTCTTGAGGCTGAAAAATGCTCATTCGGTCATGGTCGAGCTTCTGGAAGGGTTCTTTGCATTTTGCCATGTGTTGCTTATCGCCCTATATGCTATGCACAAGAATCCCATCAGCATGGCACCCAGGAGCAGCGGCCACCCTGTATCCATCCCACCCCTTGCAGATACGGCTTATCAGGGGAACGTAAGGGGTGGGCTAGCCTGTACCACGGGAGACCTAGAACGAAAAGAGGTCAAAGTCTTTCGAACGTCGACATCATTTCCGTCATTCTCTTACTGTAGATCCAAGTTTAGATTTGTTTGCGAATGTCAGATCTTCATCTTCCTTGGGACGACGGTCCTTGTCCAGAGTAGCTCGACGTCGACGAGCTGTATGATAAGCGCCGGCCGCCTACCGTCTAGATACGAAGCAAGTTCGCCGGATCAATCTAAAGACATCAACAACATCATCCTGCAATGCAGGTCGGCGCAGGCTATCGTCATCAGTCATCGCCCAAGCCTTTCCTTTCCCCCACGCAAGCAAGATGGACAAAATGTGGATTTGCATATCTGGCATATGGTGATTACTGGCTCATTAAGCGCCGAATGGGCAAAATACAAATTAACACCACGTGCGTACAGCCAACCTGCATTTTCCTCATTGGCCCGTATTATTCCCATGCGAGCAACATCGCAAGGCTGGGGGCCGAAAGTAACCTGCATTGCAGGGCTTGGCTCAGTGTTGCTGTTGTGGAAGGGTTCCTGGTGGACGGTGCGTGAGAAAGATGAGAACAAGCTGAGCCGACTTTGGTCGTTAGCCGTGGGCCGGTCCTAGTGAGGATGCTAAAAATAGCTATTTTTAGCAGCTGACGCTAACGCTAGTCCCCGAACCCCTGCTGCGATATGCATGTCACATGCAGAGGCCCCGCTTCACAACGATTTCGTTTTTTCATCACCTCACGTCGCTGCCGGACCTAGCAAATAGTTACCTCGATCCGGTCAATCTGGGAAGAAAAAGGCGGGCAGAGATGAACCGTACCTACTCCAGAGCGAACGATGTAAGATCCCGTCACGAATCATATCCCTCCGCCCTGGAAGTGAGCACTCTTCGGTCCCATTCCAAAGACATTTGCATTCCGCAGCAGCTAAGCTTGCACGTTGCAGTATGATGTGATGCTCCCGCTGCTACGCTTGTCTACCCGGAGAACCGCCTCGCTCGTTTTGACTCTTGACCGTAGCTGCGGATCCGAGCCGGGTAGATCCCTGCCAATTAGGGATTTTAGAAACTCCCTGTGCCGCTACGGGCTACTACGGATCGATCTTTCTTGATCTCGAGTATGAAGTACCCGCCGCGAGGTCCACGGACTGTAGGGAAACAATGTAGGTCATCGCTCGTGCCGTGGCGCAGTCCCCGTTTCATCGACGAAGCGGGATCTGCGTACCTCTGGATGCGGGAGAGTTCGCCGTTCTTGGATTTTCCTCCTAGGGAGGCTAATTTGCCCACCACGATTGAAGCGTCCAGTCAGTACGTGAAACGGCGAGGCGAGGCCCCAGTATAACCCGCTCCCCACCCCATCCATAATGCAAGGGTCCCAACGCGACGGCATCGGGGGCGGAATGACTCGAGCCCGATGCGGGTCAGAGCACACAGCAGTAACCTTTAGCAGCCCATCATCCTGTGTAGCTTATCTAGCACAGGCGCGCTTAATTGTTAAAGATAAGATGAAAAGCCACCTCCGCTCCGCCCTATTTACGCCATCGGTGCCGAAAACCCCCCCCCACCCCCCAAGCTTATGGTTTCTGGTAACACATCTGTTAGAGAGAAAGAGCTGATACCAAGTAGCATTCTTTTCCAGCCCTACCTACCCAGGTATTCATAGGTAATCTGCAAGACGCAGGCCACCCCGTCGGCTCCGAAGCGCGGGCACGAACGATCTGCGACCGTCCCGCTCGGAACCGAGCCGTAGTTAGTCTCCATCAAGCCTCTCTCTCAATCTCCCCCCCCTTGGAATCAAAAATACATGTATGTGTGTATGGTCGGTCTTAGACGAAAAAAGGACATCGATGAAATCGCAGCGTTCCATGGCTCTGGGACGATGCCCATTGGCTCCCCCCCGGAATACGAACGCGGCAATACAGAGCCGACTTGTTACTCCGATCAGATGGAATTAACATACCCGTATGCACCCCTTCCCTACCTACCTAGATGCTACCCACCATTCAGCCCGACCCACGCGCGCGAGGTTACCTTGGTACACCTGCATTTAGACGGAACCTTGGAAAGCCGCAATGCATCTGCGCTAAGCGCAAGCGCGCATGCAACGCCTTTACGTTGCCAGCTCGCTGTATGGAGCACCCATAGACGGCCGTAGTACTAAGTATAGCGTGCTAGCAGAGTGTCTTTAATGTGGACTGCGAAGTGTTCTGAATATTTCACGGCTTCCGATTGGGAACTCTGGGTGTCTACCGCATCTTGCAGCCATTAAATTTGTCTCTGATCATATTGGATCACTATCAGTCTGTCTGCTTCAGGACTGTGGAGAGGGTACCTGGGAGCCTGGAGGCGAGTTAAGCTCTACGGCAACACCCATCCATCCTCCCAACTGGTTAACACCAGAGGATTGTCTTGTCTACCCAGCAAGTGAGGCCGCGCTGATTCTCCCCTATTCCTATTCCTGCTTAACATTGGTTACCCCGCTTTCCCGAAGGCGCACGGACAATATCATTTCCATTTGTGGGCTCTTCCAGGG
Organism: Monosporascus sp. CRB-8-3; assembly: GCA_004155055.1. NCBI lineage: Eukaryota > Fungi > Ascomycota > Sordariomycetes > Xylariales > Monosporascus > Monosporascus sp. CRB-8-3. The sequence goes on from QJNZ01000405.1 coordinate 60,818, forward strand.
TCCTTGATAGATGCGGCTCTCTAGAGGATTTCCCAAGAACGTAGAGAAGGCGTCTTTATAGACAAGCTTCGGACCTGCGTGAACCGAAGCTATGAAACGGGCCTGTCCTCCTTGTTCGGTTGACCCGGGGGTCTGGTTCCAAACCTTGATGACGTTTCTATGGCGTGATGGTAGGTGCGCACAAGCCAGTAATGCCTCAAAAGCTCGTCACATGAAAGTTCGGATGGGTGGGGTGTGTGGATAGTAGGGAATATCAAAAAAAAGGAAGATCTCAGTTCCATGAACATCGATTCTGGCTCCTCAATGGAGTCTCCGCCAAAGAATATCCTCGTCCGCAGATAGAAGGGGCAAATCATGGTCACAACGTTCCTCATTCGCCAGCGGGTGCGGTGGCCGAAGGTGTGCTGAAAGAGCCAAAACCTCCATGATCAGCGGCACTATTGTTCGCCGTTATCGTGCCGTTGAGGAGAGGGCATTTGCTAGGGTTGCAAAGTTAGCGTGCTACATTTCTCACTGGGATGGATAATAGATGGATGAGAGTAAAATGTAAGAGAGTAAGGCCTGAAAGCCAATGCACCGAAAGTGCCATGGATATTGAGCGCCTCGAGTAAGCAATGAAAATGCAGATCGGAAGCGGCTCGGTCCATGATGTCCATTTTACAGGACGAACCGGTCTCTAGACACTGGAGGAGGACGTGTAGGGGGAACAAGGACATTTAAGAGAAAGCAGCGGTGCCAGTACCTCTTGTTCGTCTTGATGTGTCCCACTTGCCCACAGTTGGCGCATTTCCGGGTCGTGCCTGCTGACGCCTTATCGGCAGAAGACGGATCCGGCGATGCGTCGGGATTAGCGTTGGCGTTCTTCTTCTTGCCCTTGCCTTGCTTCTCGCGGATCTGGCGGCGATCTTGGTTCTTGAGCAGACGCGAGAGCTCCCTCTCGACACTTTGTGATTACGACGTTAGCAACCGATACTATTTGAAATTGCCCTGCTGCGGGTATACTTACAGCTTTTGCTTTTCCCGGTTGTCGTCTGCATCGGTTGACGGCTGCAGGCTATAGACACTAAAGGAACTGTTGGTTAGCACAAGATCGTCATATAGCTTTAGGTAGACATACTCTCTGCTCTTCTCTTCGAGCTCTTTCCTGTGTCGCATGTAGCTCCTGATGACAACCATGTCGTCCAGGACGACGGACTCCGTGACGACATCGCCGGCTGAATTCCTCTTCTTACGAGTGATCTTCAGCTTCTTCCTGCCGGCCCTGCTAGTGCCGCTCAGACGGCTCAGCTGGCTGCGGCCATCATCAAGATGGACAGCCGAGGTCGCGATAGATTGCCTAGGATTGAAGCGGTCGTCCTCGTTGGCCGTATCTAGGACGTCCGCATCATCGTGAGTAGTATCATCGCTCAGCGAAGCCTTCTGCCGTTCCCAGATCTGTCGGATGGCCGCGTTGTACATGTCCTGTTGCTTCTTGACATTATACGAGTGGCCGCCGTTCGCCTTACGCTCACGCTCAATCGCGTCCGCCGACGTAGCGAGCGGCCCCTGGACGGCGTTGATGTAACCTCCCTTCATTGAGGTCTTGATGAAGCTGAAACCAAGGCCGTGGCCCGTTGGGTCGCCCTCGCCGTGCAGCGCGACCATCGCCTTGCCGGCGCTGGCGTCGATGAAATTTTTGGTAATTTCCCACGGGGCCATTCTAGCGATCAATGGTTCCTCACCAACATCGTCATCCTCGTCATTGGTGGTCTCCTTGGCGTTCTTCGGCTTCGGATCGTAACCAGCGTGATTCAAGAGCTCTTGCCCAACCTGCATTGCCTCAATCAAGCAGACATCCTCGGGCTTGATCATGGATCGTATGGCGTTCTCGTCCATCAAGGTCTGGCCTTCTGGTAACACCCAGGTCTTCCGCTCCCGGTCGTAGTGTAGGAACTCCTTCATCTTCTGCCGATTCTGAGGATCGTGGTGGCCGAACACATGAGGCGTTATCTCAGCGAGGCTCACATCCTGTGTTTGTTTCTTCCTCATCATCCTGTAAGATATCATCTTTAGTCGATTTTTGGCCGTATTTGTGACCTTCCTAGCATGTGGGCCAGGGACCTCCATCGAGGGGAAGGTCTGTCCTACGGTGTAGACGTGGTCGATGTTCCGCAGATAGAACTTGGGACCTTCCGTCACGTTTGTTGTGTAACCTAGAAGGAAGTCGGTAGGCCGAGGAGAGTGTTTGAAGATAGGGGCGCGGTACATCTCGTTGTGAAGGGTGGGGACAGTCTCCCCGGGGTCTACCGTACCGAAGATAGAGAAGGGAGATCTGTCTTCAGGTAGCAGTACGTGGCTCTCGCCGATCTCGGCTTTCGAGGGCTTCTCCTCCTCATAGTGATCCTTGCGTCGGTAGTAGTTGATGACGCGGCTGCCCATGCCGAAGTTCGACATCATGATAGGGTACTGCTCACAGTATTCGAAGAGTACTACAGTCGAGTTATCGTTAAGAGTGAGGTCCTTGGACGTCTTGAACACTTCGGTGACGCTTTTCCCCTTCCAGTCCTTCTTCTTGACCTTGGAAGGCTTGCGAACACCGATTGCATGTCTGACAAGTTTGTCGATGTCAAACCTTCTGCGATGGTGCTCCCAGAAGTGCGTGGAAAGCTTCGTACGATAGAAGGGAAATGTAAGTTTGAGAGCGGGCATGCTGTGCTCCACCGCGCGGTTGGAGAGCACAGCCCGAACTTTGTTCTTGTGGTTGGTCTTGAGTTGGTCGTAGGCCTCGTCATTAGATATGTTGAAGTGGTGCCTGATGTCTCTCCCCAGCTGGCCATTGGCCATACGCTTCGTCTTCTCTTCCAACTTAGGGCGCTTCACAGGTCGTTCAGACTGCGCGTCGTCAATCAACAGGTAGGGGTCGTTGAGGTCGAGCCTGACGCGTTTGCCAAACCGCTGCGTCGAAGCGACAAAGTCGCCGAATCCTCTCGTGTTGTACGAAGATATATCGGGCAGACCGGGTTTGTACTTAGGGGCCTTCCGTTGCGGTTGCGATTGCAAGAACTCCCTGTCCCAATCATCCATTTCCTCGTCGTCGGCGATAGCAACAGATGTGGGCTGCTCGGACGCCTCCGGGGCCCTCAACAGGGAGTCCCAGTCGTCGCAGACGGTTGCGATCTCGTCCAAAGTGAAGCCCCCAACGAGCTCGTTGTCCGTATCGGAGTCGTCCGAGAGGCCGTCATCGATCTCCACAGCCAAGGCGCCAATGGTCCTACCCCAGTCGTCTCCCTGCTGGTGCGATCTCTGCTGTGTGGCGGTAAGGGCGCTATCGGGAATCCTGAAGAGTTTAGAGGTGTCCGCATCGAGTTCTAGTTCTAGCTTCGTCGGTACGAACTCGGGCGGGTCTCGGTCTTTGGTGGGAGGCTCCTTGTACATGTACTCTGCAGGCCACTGCGGGAATATCTGGTTGTGGAAAAGAGTCTTGTGCTTCTCGAAAGTCGGAAATTTATGGGCGAGAAGTTCCGCCTCGGTCTGAGGAGGGGGAAGACCCGAAGGGTCCTCGGTGTTGGTCTGCATCACCCAGTCGCCTATCGCGTTATCTGCCGTCTCGGTCTGTGGAAAATTTAACCTCATCCTCTCCGAGAAGCTCATCTTGTTCCACTCCTCGTCCGTGATGTTCCGCTCATCGAGACGCTCATCGAGAGGTTTCTCAGCCTCGGCGGGGACGGAGATCTCTTGGGGTTTAACTGGGTCGACATGGGCCACAGGGGAAGAGGGCAGACGGCCGCCATCGTCGAGATCATCTTCACCAAATAGGGCGTTGATATCGTCGTTGTCGTGACTGGTTCCTTCATCTTCCGTGAGGCCTGGGACCTGAGAAATTTCGGGGGCGGCGGCGGTAGCAGAGCCGTCATCAGAAGCGAGGTCGCCGTCGCTGATATCCTCGAAGTCGATGGCGTCCACATCTTTACCTGCTTGATCGATTTCCTTATCCCCGAAACCCTCAAGATCAGGACCCTCATGCTTTGTCGTCCTATCGCCGGCGAACATCAACATCTGCTTGATATCCTCGTCGTCCTGCTCGGCCTGGGCGTCCCAATCGATCTTCTTGAAGTCCGCATCCTCTTTCCCGTTTTTGCCAGACGGATCGCCTTCGGTGTCCTGCGTCAAGCCATTTGTATCGTTTATTCCGTTATCGACGGGGCCATTTAGGCCATTCAAATGCGGCTCTTCGGCGAAATCGAAATCCTCCATCTTGAGCGTGGCGGGCGCCTCCTGCATCTCGTAGCTCCTACCCGTGTTCCCTCACAGGTCACGGGTCGTAAGAGTGCTGCCAAAGGTGTATCTCATCGCAGACTAGAGCGCACCAGGTCGAACGTCGAGCTTTCGTATCGGATCTCGGTACGGTGCGCCGCGTCTTGCCGTCGTGATGTCTGAGTAATTCCCAGACCGATGGTTGTGGCGGTGGAAATGGTGCAGAGACATGCAGGTAGGTAAAGTATGTAGGTGTGTAAAGGCAGAAGTGTCTCCCGTCGCGATTAGACAAAATGCCAAGAGTGGAGTAGGTAGCGCTTTGGTAAGTTTGGGTCGGTGGACCTTTGGATCTTTAGCCGCGCCTGGGCTTTGCCCCATGTGTGGCGTCCAGGTTTGTTCCGACGTCGGTAAGGGGTACACGCCTATTTATGTACATAAGAAGGATACAAACAAAAAGAATCGAGGTAGGTGATATCTAGTGAGAAGTATAACGCGACATGTTATTACAGCCTGCTCGGCGGCGTGTATCGTTCCGGAATTAAGAATAAAGTGATACACATTCCAGCGAGTTTACGGTAAATCAAAGGTTGAATGGAAGTCCGCTTGAAGGTACATAGCCCATAGCGTTACCATGCTACCTAGTACCGAAGGCATCTGGGGGCTGTGGCTGGTGAAAGCAGGTGGCGTGTGTGGCTGGTACACGTGGGGCAAGATTGCAATGTACATACAGTATAGCGCAGTGTATGCCCAGTCTGCAGTGCGGTTTTGCACCTCGTCACTTCTTGCTTTGTTATTATATAAAGTGAGTAGAGGCATAGACGCCTACGAAGAAGGGCTGATGTCTGTCAATATGCACGATTATTACGCTTCCCCAGACGCAACCAATGACTTTATACCCACTTAGTCGCAGGGAGGAATGCTATTGACTGACGCTAAAGTACCGACTACGACATCGACCCTAACGTCGATAGGGGCTGGTAAAGTATATCCCGACATGTAAAGTCCTAAAAACTTAGGATAATGGAATTACCGACAAATATATCCACTTGATAATACCTACCGCAACTCGGTCCGGTTTCTATCGGACTGACTTATAGCCGAGCTGCCTCCACCTTCCGCGCACGGAGTGTTGATCTAGAGGCACTGCGGCTTAGATTTTCTTAAGGTGTTTACTTACTCGTTTTAGATAGGCAGACCTTTTGTTATACGTTCAAAAACTTATAGCCGATATTCAGCGGTGGGGCCAGGGCAGCCAATCATGCTCTACCGTAACACTAAATATATACGGACTACGGCCTCGCTCTAAGGCAGACAAGGAGTCGAATGGGGCGTATATATAGCTTAATCAATAGTTCAAAGCAAGAGATTATACCAAAAGCACTCCTGCAGCTAACATCAACATGGCGGGTTCGCAACTATCGAAGGAGGCGCTGCGAGCGCGGTTCGTGGGCAAGAGCCTTCACGAAGTCGGCACGCCGGCAGTGGTCCTAGACCTGGCCAAGCTGGAAGCAAACTGCAATCTCATGCTCGAAGCGGTCCAGAGGCTAGGCCTCGGCTGGCGATGCCACATCAAAACCCACAAGGTAAGAAAGCAAGCAGTCACTTCGGATGACTCTCGAACCGAACGTGCGGCTAACGCGCGACCCAGACGATCGAGCTCACGAGGCTGCAAGTGGGAGATAAGAGCACGACGCCGGTGAACCTGATGGTTTCCACGGTCCTGGAGGCCGAGAACATCGTGCCGCTGTTGAAAGAGTACCAGGATGCCGGTCGTAAGGTCAACGTGGGTATTCCGGACCGCTGGGGGGGGGGGGGGGGGGGGGGGGGGGGGGGGGGGGGGGGGGGGGGGGGGGGGGGGGGGGGGGGGGGGGGGGGGGGGG